>JAAGKR010006626.1:10207-25226 GCA_011419295.1 Clarias macrocephalus
ACAGGCTAGAGAAAATATAAGTACGCTTCTTTGCAGTTCCAGCATTATCGCCGCGGCGTTTACGATTACCTCTGGACATCCTAGAACACACGCTGCTCAGCGACATGTGGAAATGGGAGTGTGGGACAGGACATAAGACAGGACATAAGACAGGCTAGAGAAAATATAAGTACGCTTCTTTGCAGTTCCAGCATTATCGCCGCGGCGTTTACGATTACCTCTGGACATCCTAGAACACACGCTGCTCAGCGACATGTGGAAATGGGAGTGTGGGACAGGACATAAGACAGGACATAAGACAGGCTAGAGAAAATATAAGTACGCTTCTTTGCAGTTCCAGCATTATCGCCGCGGCGTTTACGATTACCTCTGGACATCCTAGAACACACGCTGCTCAGCGACATGTGGAAATGGGAGTGTGGGACAGGACATAAGACAGGACATAAGACAGGCTAGAGAAAATATAAGTACGCTTCTTTGCAGTTCCAGCATTATCGCCGCGGCGTTTACGATTACCTCTGGACATCCTAGAACACACGCTGCTCAGCGACATGTGGAAATGGGAGTGTGGGACAGGACATAAGACAGGACATAAGACAGGCTAGAGAAAATATAAGTACGCTTCTTTGCAGTTCCAGCATTATCGCCGCGGCGTTTACGATTACCTCTGGACATCCTAGAACACACGCTGCTCAGCGACATGTGGAAATGGGAGTGTGGGACAGGACATAAGACAGGACATAAGACAGGCTAGAGAAAATATAAGTACGCTTCTTTGCAGTTCCAGCATTATCGCCGCGGCGTTTACGATTACCTCTGGACATCCTAGAACACACGCTGCTCAGCGACATGTGGAAATGGGAGTGTGGGACAGGACATAAGACAGGACATAAGACAGGCTAGAGAAAATATAAGTACGCTTCTTTGCAGTTCCAGCATTATCGCCGCGGCGTTTACGATTACCTCTGGACATCCTAGAACACACGCTGCTCGCACATGACAATTTACCCCGAACATGTGATCTAACTTCAGCGATTAAACATGTGCAAGTGCATGTTCGTATCTTTCGTTTGTAAAGTTTGTAACTTGAATGTTCATGCGTAGGGACTTACTGTATTTGACTTGACTTGAGAGAAACACTTCATGAAATTGTGTCAGAACCTTTACACAGCTGGATGCAATATAATGAATTGAGAACTTTATTTGACCTATCAACCTATCACCAATATAAAAGAACTTGCCAATCTCTGGGTTGAGGGTAAATGTAGCTCTTCATTCCAGTCATCTCCCTGAAACTTTGAAAAAATAAAAAGGAAACAGAGCTATAAACAACAAAAAGAAAACATGTCATGGCTATGATATGTAGAAGTATAACTTACAATGTCAGGATGTTGTGGATTCTGTTGTTGTGGAACTGTCATGATCAGGATATGATGCCATGGGTAACGCAACTTTTAAAGCTGCTGTTGCGTGAAATGCCTAGATAAAAATAGTTAAGAAGTAAAAAAAAGGGGAAATTGTTGGCAATATTCTAAAATAATTAAAATCTGTTTGTTTAAAAACTGTTTGTTTCTTGTATTCTTGTTTGCTTGTCTCAGTATACCACACCTGTTGATATTTACATTATTATAAAGCACTTTGCACCACACAACATAAAATTTAGCCAACTGCTCAGGAAAACATTCTTCCACCATCATCATGTTGTTACCTTTTATCATCAGAACTGGTGTGGTGACCTTGTATGGATATGGCCCTCTTCTTTGAAAGGGAAGTCTTTGGATTTTGTATCGCCTGGTCCTTGGCTGCCTCTTTCATTCTGGCTTGCACTGTCTGCTAAAAAATGTGTATAGATTTTATTTCTTTTTAAAAGATAGAAAATATGGACAAGAATATATTGACAATTTGAAAGAAATCCTCATGCATTTTGGAAAGGCATGCTTGATGGGTGTGATTTATTCAAAATCCTGATGTCATTGCCCCACCAGAAAAAAATGCCTTACTCATAGTGAACTCCAATTACAGAGGTCTAGATTATAAGAAAGCATAAGCTTTTTGCTGGCTAACATTACCTGCATTTCCTAGCATGCAAACATGTACCACCCATGTACAACATGAAAACATGGTGTTGGTCAAAATTATTCATATCCACTCACTCAGTCTGGCTTTTTTAACCTTTATCATGTTGTTCTTCGTTTGGTTTATTTTTTGTTTTTTTCATGCGTGCACGTCTGCTTTCTTTCTCTGTCCAAAAAAATCTACCCAGAATATACGAATTCTTCTTTGCGATGAGTTCTTTGAACGACCCTGCTGAAAAAAACAGCATAGACCAGCATAGCTGGTGACCATTATACCAGCATATGTTGTGTTTTGGTGCTGGTATGCTGGTGACCAGCATACATTTTGCTGGTATGCTGGTGCTAGTGTGCTGGTCACTTTACCGATGCTGGTCCACAGCATCCCAGCATACATTTTCATGCAAACAGACATTCAGGGTAAAACAGTGCTAACAGGAACAGTGCACTATGAGGAAAGGGAGTTAGGTTTGTAAAAGCCCACTTTTACACCTAATACACAGTCATACATCGTCTACATACCTGGCATTTCCATGGTGTTTATGGCTGCTTACCATAAACTGATTTGCAATTCACACAGACTCTGTGTCCTGCAGTGGTAACATTCTGGATCTTCTGAGGTCAGTCCATGTGCAGGTTGTTCGCAGTCACAGGTGAAGCCTTATCGTGTGGTCAACCGATGAAAAAAAATACAAGAGATCCGTCCCGAATCTAGACCCCAGTTGTGGTCGAGGTTCCCATGACATAGTGATGGTCCGTCTGTATCTTGTCTGCTTGTTTGCATTTGGTATTTCTAAAACAGGTGGCTGATCATTTTCATGGTCACAACTGTTTATAAAAAAGGAAAAGGAAACATATACATGATGATAATAAAATTACTGTCAATAATCATCAATAACTATTGACCATGCATAAAGACAACACAGACTTTTGCAATGTTATACAACGATTTATACTTTTTGCATTACGATTTACATTTACACCTTAACACAAACATCTGTAAGCTACATAAGACAGTATTTTAGGTACCGGGAGCTGAAGTGTTTGTGCTAAATAACATTATAGATAGCAGTGTCATAAGCTAACCAAAAACTGAACCAAATAGGTACCATAACATAAAGCTATCCAAAACGGGGTGAAATATATTATAAACATTTACACCACAGCTGATACTTACTACCATCTGTAATCTACATACTGTAAGGCATTAGCTTAGCCACCTGTCAGCTAACCTGTTTTGCTAAGCGTTATCATGTTATCATAATATAGCAATGTTATCTGCATGCAAACAAAACCCTCTAAGTCACATTAAATGGCAATGTTTCACATAAACTGGCAAAAGCTTGTGAGAAAATGATGAAAAATGTATTAATATTTGTTTTATATTATCAGAAGAAGGATTATATAAGATTTAAAAACTTACGCATGGTAACAGCTTGCTGTATTCTCCTCGTTCTCTGTTGGAGTCTCAGTGTTGTTCTGAGGTAAATCTAAACTCCTCCCACTGTCCAGAACATTCTGTAGAGCTTAAGAAACTTCTACAGCGTATAACATCTTCCACACATGCAGGAAAATTATCGGATCTACTGTATATGTGTGTGTGTGTGTGTGTGTGTGTTTGGGGGCGTGCCCTTGTATGTAGATTAGCCTGACTGTGAACAGCATGTGGGCGTGTCCTGTCTCAGGTCATTATCAGTGAATGAAATGTGGCAGAAAGACTGTATCTCTCCTTAGATTCATATGGAGTACATAAACTGAGAAAATTTATTTTTGATTAAGCTTGCTACATTCAAAAGTAGACACTTTATGCTGTCTATAGATATATATGTATAGATATATGGATATGTGTGTGTTCATTTTAGTTAATTTTGGTGACGCGTTTCAAAAAGATTTTTGGGGAGACTGAGACCATGTTTATTTTCTTTATTTTACAAAAGCACAATGTTTTATTGATATGTGAGTGTACATTAACAAATAAAGACATAAATCGATGCATTACACATATGTGTATGGTTAAAAATGATGGAGCATTTTAAGTTATTTTGACGGTTACCATAAAAAAATGCAAGTGGTCCCACCGCCAAAACAGCTGACCACATGGTGCTGGTGTGCTGGTAAACCTACAGGTATAATTGCCGGTCAAGCTGGTGACGAGCTATGATGGTCTATGCTGGTTTTTTTTTAAAAAAATTTTTATTTCCATTGATTACTTAAAAAAGTGCATTTATGTAAAAGGTTTGTGTTGTGTTTTTAGACAACCCACAGATATTTAATAAATGTAAAATAATGTATTTACATGTTTTTGGTAAATGGATTATTTTTGTCACTTGTATGTAAATGCATTTAAAGATAACACTACACGGTCCATGTATTTACATCACACATTATTTTCAGTACTAGCTATTTAAAAAACAAAATAATGAGCTAAAATGGTAACCAATTTTAACTACCAAAACCTTGCTGGTGGTCCAGCATATAAATCATGCTGGCCAATGCTGGATTTTTCAGCAGGCATGCTGGTCTTCCATCAGTTATGCTGGTTCACCAGCTAAACCAGCATCAGACCAGCATTAACCAGTGTTTAAAAAAAATGCTAGTTTTTTCAGCAGGGGAATCTTAAATAAAAGATCAAAATAACCTTTATGTAGTGGGTTTAGGTGAGTGACAGCAGTGTTCACCAATCAAGGCACCTCCCTATTTAAAGGCCGATTGGCTGCTGCCAAGGTTGCGTCATGCCCGGTTCCTCCTTTGTTGTGAGTGTTTGTAGCAGGTAAGCGTGTGGTTTAAACATGGTTTTTGGAAACTGGTTCCATGTGTAACTTAATGGGATCATTGTTAATCTTTATAGCGTGTTTTCCGGCGCTGTGGTTGCTGACGTGGTTGAGTGTTCGCCTATCAGGTATGTTTGTTTGACCTTGTTTGGTGTTAGTTCCTTCAGAAGCTAACATTTTTCCTGCATATTGATTAGGCTTTCTTGCACCCTATCGTGCTATGGTGTGATATGGCTTAAATTAAACCCGTGCCTGTATGTGCTTTCGCTACGGAGACCTGAATGGTAAGTGGGTTAACTTACCTTTTTAATGGGAATCTGGGACATGTTTGTTTATTAACGTTTATTGTCTCATGTTCGTCATAGGAAACTCCCTCTCGTTGCTATGTGTTAATATCGTCTTGACTGCTGTTTTGCAAGTGGTGCAAGTCAGTCTGTCCCATCCGCTTATGGCATTCAGTATGGGGTGCAAGGACATTAGCGTATTAACAGTAGTGGTTCAGCAAGATCAGAAATGACTGAACTGTGGGCTATGCTGCGAAAACAGCAGCAACAATTGAATCAGTTAACCCAAAGTGTGGCCCAGTTTCAAAATTTCAAGTTATGCTCGCGGCCATTTAAGCCTAATCCGATTTGTAGAAGGTGTCACCAACCTGGTCATTTTGCTAGAGATTGTGATGGAGTGGATGTTTGTCCGCCCACCGCTAGCTCGTGCAAATCCAACGGTCTTGAAGGGCGAATGGTCATCACCCGTCCAGTCGTGGGAAAACTAGTTCCCACCGAGTTGCAGAGCCACAACTCGGTTGGGAAGAGGACAGGCTCCACACATGAAATTGGTTCTGATTTTATGTCTACTTGTCCTACTTGTTGTGTCTATGGGTGGGGTTTTGGTACCTTGCCTGGTGGACACAGGTTCTATGGTGTCCACGATGACGGAGTTGTTTTGTGACCAATTTTGGGTCGTGGGGTCAAGAGCAGCTTAAATCGTGTCATTGGTTACAGCTCCGAGCTACAAATGGTGTTTCAATTCCTTATATCGGCTATTTAGAATTGGATGTGGAGCTCTGTGGACGAGTCGTGTTAGGTTGTGGGGTGTTGGTGGTTAGAGACCCTCCTGGTGGTGTGCGTGCCGAAGTTCCTGGGGTGTTGGGTATGAACATCCTGAGCCGCTGCTACCATGAGCTTTTTGGTCAGCATGGCACTGCCCTTTTTGACTTACCAGTGGTGTCAAAGGCCCCTAGTTTTGTTTTTCAAGTCCTACAGCATTGTCATCGGGTTTTCACTCAGCTCGTTTCTGAGGGTGGGGGGGCGAGTCAAAGTGCGTGTACGTCGGGTGTGGCGTATCCCGGGTGGCACCTTGAAATTGGTTGCTGCAACTTGTTCTGTTCAATACTCATGTGGTACAGTATTGTTTGAACCACAAGCTTCTGGTCTACCAGCAGGGTTGTTGGCCTCTCCTGTTCTTTTAAGGGTGGCCTATAGTTAATGTGGGAACTGTAGATGTAGTCCTGTACTAATTTGATATTCCATGATATTCCCTTGTTGGATGAAATCCCTGTTCGGCAGTGGTTTAGATGTATTCCCCCCTCTGAGTATGACGTGGTAAAGGCACACATCAATCAACTGTTGGACACTCGGGTAATTAGGGAAAGTTGTAGTCCTTATGCTTCACCTATAGTTCTAGTCAAAAAGGACGGTAGTCTGCAGATGTGTGTGGACTACCGTTGTTTGAATATGAAGACTAGAAAAGATGCGTTTCCCTTACCTCATATTGAGGAGACTTTGGACTCGCTGGCTGGGGCCCAGTGGTTTTCCACTCTGGACCTGGCCAGTGGGTACAACCAAGTACCTGTAACTGGGGGGGACAAGGCCAAAACTGCATTTTACACCCCTTTTGGCCTTTTTGAGTGGAACCGGATGCCATTTGGGTTGTGCAATGCTCCAAGCACATTCCAACGACTGATGGAACGGTTGTTTGGTGATCAGCAGTACCAGTCCCTTCTTTTATATCTTGATGTTATATTATTGTCTTTTCCTCTTCAGTGGACCAACATCTCGCCCGGATGGAGGTTGTTTTAAGTCGTTTACAGACTGAAGGGTTGAAAGCTAAATTGTCTAAGTGTGCCTTCTTTAAAAAGGAAGTACATTATTTGGGCCATGTTATTTCTGCAGAGGGGGTTTCAACTGACGCAGGAAAGGTGGAGGCAGTTGCACAGTGGCCTCGCCCCACCAGTGTTGCAGAGTTGCGTTCATTTTTGGGATTTGCTAGCTACTACTGGCGAGGGTTTTGCTAAGTTTGCTGCCCCTCTCCATAGGTTGGCAGCTCAGCTAGCAAACCCAAAACGTCAAAGGCAGAATGGTCAAGATTTTGCTGAAGTTTGGTCTGCAGAATGCCAGTGTAGCTTTGAGGAGTTGAAAAGTAAATTAATTACAGCCCTGGTGCTTGCTTATGCAGACTTTTCACTACCATTTATCTTGGAGGTCGATGCTGGTCATGGAGGGCTAGGGGCAGTCCTGTCACAGGAACAACAACGTAAGGTACGGCCAATTGCTTATGGTAGTCGTGGTCTTAGGCCCACTGAGCGTAATCCCTCTAACTACAGTTCCATGAAATTGGAATTGTTGGGGCTCAAGTGGGCCATGACTGAGAAATTAAGGGAGTATTTGTTGGGCCATAAATGTGTTGTCTTTACTGACCACAATCCCCTCAGCTACCTGACGTCGGCAAAGTTGGGTGCCATGGAGCAACGTTGGGCTGCCCAACTGGCATCATTTGATTTTGAGATCAGATACAGGTCAGGAAGAAGCAATCGTAATGCGGATGCCTTGTCACGTCAAAACTTTCCTGGTATGGGAGAAATGAGTGAGTTGTGTCCAGGTATGGCCGTTCCAGTAGCATTGCAGCAAGCTGCTCAAGGTGAACTGGTGACCTTAGTGAACCAGGTTACCTTCTTTGCATGTACTCCACTTAATGACATGGGTGCTCAGCAGGTTGTAGATCCAGTAATTGGGGAATTGTTGGTGTTTTGGAAGCGCAAAAGTCCCCCGACCCCTGAAGAGCGTAAGAAACTTTCCAGACTCGCAGTTGTACTGCTTCGGCAAGTGGATGGGGTACTCTATCCACGTGTGTTTCGCTCAGATGGTGGAGAGGAAATCCTTCAGGTGTTACTGCCGGCTGCCATGAGACATGATGTCTTAACCCAGCTTCATCAAGGGCATGGGCATCAGGGAGAAGAACGCACGTCTCAACTGGTGCACCAGCGCTGTTACTAGCCTGGTATGTCTGGACATTGCACGCTGGTGCCAGGAGTGTGAGCGTTACCAGTGTGCTAAAAGTACTCCCTCTGCCCCTGGTAGTTTTATGGGTCATCTGTTGGCTGCTCGGCCTAATGAGATTTTGGCTTAAGACTTCACCGTCTTAGAACCATCAAGATCTGGCATTGAGTGTGTTAGTTATGACCGATAACTTTACAAAATACACTTTAGCTGTACCCACTAGAGACCAACAGGCTGAGACTATTGCTCAGGTTCTGGTGGTGGAGTGGTTCTGTAAATTTGGGGTGCCAGGTCGGATTCATTCCGACCAAGGCCGGAATTTTGAGTCTGTTCTTATTCGGCAGCTTTGTTCTTTGTATGGGGTTGCGAAATCATGCACTACCCCATACCATCCAGCGGGAAATGGCCAGTGCGAGTGGTTCAACAGAACATTGCATGATCTGTTGCGCACTTTGCCACTCTCCAAGAAGAGCGATTGGCCGCTTTGTCTTCCTCAGGTACTCTTTGCATACAATACATCCTCATCAGGCAACTGGGGAGTCACCATATTTTTTTTAATGTTTGGACAGGAGCCTAGACTGCCTGTTGATTTTGCACTTGGCAGAGTCCCAGAGCCATCTGGCAGTGTTCATAGGTTGATTCTGGAGCAGCAGGATCGGTTGCACATTGCCTTTGAGAGGGCCCACGAACGGTTGGGTACGGCAGCCGATCAGCGGAAGGCCCGGCATGATTCACGGGTAAGGGAAGCACCACTGAAGGAGGATCAGCTAGTATACCTCCGCGACCATAGTGTGCAGGGTAGATGTAAAATCCAGGACCTGTGGAGCTCAGTGGTGTACCAGGTTATCAAGGCACCTAGGGAAGATGGAGCTGTATATACTATTGCTCCCACCACAGATCTGGCTAAGGTAAAACATGTGCATCAATCCCAGCTGAAGCTCCAGATCTGCCAAGATTTGCCTCTTGTGTTGTCAGGTAGCCCAGTGCGTGAAGCAGTGCAGCCTCCAGAAGAGGAGCCTGAAGAGGAGGATTTGTTGGTTTTGGTGCCGGAAACCCCTCACGTTAGGTCAGGGCCACCAGATAGTGTTTCTTGTGTTCCTCAGCCATCTGGTGGCCTGAGGGTGGTGGAAACCAGCAATGCAGCAGAGGGTTCAGAAACTGAGGGGAACTTGCAGTCAGTGGTACGGCCTTCTAACTTTGAGGTAGGTGAGGTTGTCGTAGGAGTACTGCAGGTCAGCACTCTAACCGACATCATCTCCCACGAGCCATAGGCTGGGGTTCGGTATCTAGCATAGTGGGTGGTTCAGTTAGTACCCTGTTTCGGCCTTGGGATTTATATTTTCTTTTGTTTTTGCTCACCATCGAGGCAACGTTGCAGAAACTGGCGGTGGAATGTAGTGGGTTTAGGTGAGTGACAGCAGTGTTCACCAATCAGAGCAAGACACCTCCCTACTTAAAGGCCGATTGGCTGCTGCCGGGGTTGCGTCATTCCTTCAGAAGCTAACATTTTTCCTGCATATTGATTAGGCTTCCTTGCACCCTATCGTGCTATGGTGGGATATGGCTTTAATTAAACCCGTGCCTGTATGTGCTTTCGCTACGGAGACCTGAATGGTAAGTGGTTTAACTTGCCTTTTTAATGGGAATCTGGGACATGGTTATTTATTAACGTTTATTGTCTCATGTTCGTCATAGGAAACTCCCTCTCGTTGCTATGTGTTAATATCATCTTGACTGCTGTTTTGCAAGTGGTGCTGCTAGTGCTGTTGGTTGTTACGGTTTTTGACGACGCAGTCACTAACAGTATGGAAGCTAGTGCTACAAATTTCCAATTTTGAAGATGCTGCCGTTCATCTCATGAAGGTACTGCCGTGAACATTGTGGAAAGGGGACTGTCTGGTGTCGTGCTGTTTCATTGCCCCATGTCGATTTGTATGGTTGATTTTATACATTTATTTTCCTTTTGTTTCAGTAAGCCAGGTTCTCTTGGCATTTCGTTTTCTTTATCATGGTTTCTTTGATTGAAATGTATCATGACGTGGTTCTATTTTTAGTTTGAATGGAGGTATTTCAGGATAGCTGATTTATAATAGACTACTGTCCCTTTTGTTTTATTACTTTTGTTAGCTCTTGATACTCGTTGTTGTCAGAAAATGTCTCATTAGGTGATATTTGTACTATTCTCTTTTTTGTTGTTTTAGTTATTTCTTTTTCTGTTTATTGTAGGAGCTGAGGTTCCGTGCTAAGTTCGCCTTCCTCGCTGTGGTGGTGGTTCCTCCCGATTGTGTGCAGTGTTACACTTGGCGTGTCTGAGAGCGTGATCATTTAAAACTACGTATTTTTATGCAGGAGTAATTTTCTGGTTATTGCCCTGATTTATTTTAAATTGTTTAGTTAGTAAAAAAGAAAAACAGAAAATGCTTGTTTAATTGCAAGGTTTGTTTTGGCCAAACAACCAACAGTCCAAAACGCCAGAGAAGTTAATAAATAAATAAATAAATATAAAATCTCATATTTGAGAATCTGAATTCACAAGATATTGTATATATACAGTACAGACCAAAAGTTTGGACACACCTTCTCATTCAAAAAGTTAGAGTTTGTATTATGGCAAGAAAAAAGCAGCTAAGTAAAGAAAAACGAGTGGCCATCATTACTTTAAGAAATGAAAATCAGTCAGTCTGAAAAATTGGGAAAACTTTGAAAGTGTCCCCAAGTGCAGTCACAAAAACCATCAAGCGCTACAAAGAAACTGGCTCACATGCGGACCGCCCCAGGAAAGGAAGACCGAGAGTCACCTCTGCTGTGGAGGATAAGTTCATCCGAGTCACCAGCCTCAGAAATTGCAGGTTAACAGCAGCTCAGATCAGAGAGCAGGTCAATGTCACACAGAGTTCTAGCAGCAGACACGTCTCTAGAACAACTGTTAAGAGGAGACTGTGTGAATCAGGCCTTCATGGTAGGATATCTGCTAGGAAACCCCAGCTAAGGACAGGCAACAAGCAGAAGACAATTGTTTGGGCTAAAGAACACAATAAAAAACACAATAAAGAAAACTCTTTGAATGAGAAGGTGTGTCCAAACTTTTGGTCTGTACTGTATATGAAGGTAATCTACTTAATTTCAGCTACTTGTGGACAGGCGTGTGTTGGTAAGGTGGTGGGGGTTGGGTATGTGGGGGGTTAAGCAATACTGATTCCAGTATATTAGGAATTTAGGAAGTAATTATTCGCAGAACATCATATCTGATAGGCTGTTCATAAACCTTATATGTACAATTTTCTCCATAAACAAAAACCAAAGCTCTCTGAAAAAAGTGTAGTGGAGTAAAAAGCATTAGGATATTTCCCCCTGAGGTGTATTTCAGTTTTCATCCTTGCTCTGGTTCACTAGGTTACTAACTAGAAGTACCATCGCTTACTTATGGTCCACTACTGTAATTATGCAATAAGATCTCATACTTTTTTTTGGATAATGCTAAAAAAAGACCTTAAAGTTTTTTAGGATAGCCCCCTCATTGGAGTGACAAATAAACTTTAATAAACCTTTTTTTCCTGAGCTTGAGACCCCTACTTGTAGTGCCCTGACAGTCATAAGGCTACAAGGATCCATAAAGGATTCAATGGAAAATATCACTTTGAAATCACAAATTTCAATTTCAGTAGTATCAGTCTTCATTTTTCATCATATTGTCATATAACTTGTTGATTAAAAAACACTTTTTGCTAATGGATAGATCATTGTTTTCCTTTTTCCTTTTGTTTTAACAAGTATATGTACTGTATATGCAGAAACCGACAAAGTTGTTCTACAAGCAATTTCATTTGACATCATTAGTTCCTAGAACATCTGATTACAGGAGAACGTTTTTGAGGTAGGTCCAAAAGAAAAATGCTAAGGCAAATGTCATTTTAATAAACTAGTAGTGTTCTACAAAAAAATTTAAACATGCTCCTACATGTTTACAATAGTAGACTTACAGTTACAGTTTGTTGTAGCACTACAAGACTATATCACCCAAATTGTGATGAAAGTGAGCAGGTAGACTGGAGGAAAGGAGACAAGATGCAACACCAGGACAGGAGATAAACCTCAAAGAACATCAAGGAAATGAAGATGATGGAAGTGGATCCCAGGAAGGAGAGGAAGATGACAGAAGTGGGGACAGAGAGGAGGATGATAGAGACAGACAAGACGATGGAGGGGAAGATGACGAACGTGGACACAAGGAGGGGGGAGAAGATGATGGAAGTGAACACGAGGAGGGAGGAGATGATGGAAGTGAACAAGAGGATGGAGGAGAAGATGACAGGTGAGAAGAACTGAGAGAAGGAAATGAGAGGAGGGTGGACAACATCAAAGGAAATCAAGTTTCTAACCAAGAGAATATACAACAGTATATGCAGTGCATTTCCAGAATATTTGTACATGGTATCCTTTTAAGTTGACTTTGCGAGCAACACTGTCAATGCTATTTTATTTAAGTTTCAGTTTCATATTATATTGTAAGTGTTATGATTGCTTTTACATTTTATTACAGAAACAACATGACAATGATCCTGTGTACTCTGGTGCTCCCCTCATGAAAGGACAAAGTGCTCATGTCACATGTGCCCCATTTTCATTGCATCAATTGTGAAAGTTACACGGGGCCCAGTGAGTCAGCGCCAAAAACCTGCTCTTCATGTAAATCTGAATTTGACAGTGCAAATAAGCTAAGAATTGGCTCTTAGCTTGTCTGTCAGCTCAAATAGTGGTGATTTTGGAGAGACATGAACCAACTCCAGGTATTGTTTCAGATATACAGTCATGGCAAAAAGTTTTGAGAATGACACAAATATTAGTTTTCACAAAGTTTGCTGCTAAACTGCTTTTAGATCTTTATTTCAGTTGTTTCTGTGATGTACTGAAATATAATCACAAGCACTTCATACGTTTCAAAGGCTTTTATCGACAACTACATGACATTTATGCAAAGAGTCAGTATTTGCAGTGTTGGCGCTTCTTTTTCAAGACCTCTGCAATTCGACTGGGCTGCTCTCAATCAACTTCTGGGCCAAATCCTGACTGATAGCAACCCATTGTTTCATAATCACTTCTTGGAGTTTGTCAGAATTTGTGGGTTTTTGTTTGTCCACTCGCCTCTTGAGGATTGATCACAAGTTCTCAATGAGATTAAGATCTGGGGAGTTTCCAGGCCATGGACCCTAAATTTCAATGTTTTGGTCCCCGGGCCACTTAGTTATCACTTTTGCCTTATGGCATGGTGCTCCATCATGCTGGAAAATGCATTGTTCTTCACCAAACTGTTGTTGGATTGTTGGAAGAAGTTGCTGTTGGAGGGTGTTTTGGTATCATTCTTTATTCATGGCTGTGTTTTTGGACAAAATTGTGAGTGAGCCCACTCCCTTGGATGAGAAGCAACCCCACACATGAATGGTCTCAGGATACTTTACTGTTGGCATGACACAGGACTGATGGTAGCGCTCACCTTTTCTTCTCCGGACAAGCCTTTTTCCAGATGCCCCAAACAATCGGAAAGAGGCTTCACCCGAGAATATGACTTTGCCCCAGTCCTCAGCTGTCCATTCGCCATACTTTTTTTCAGAAGATCAATCTGTCCCTGATGTTTTTTTTTTGGAGAGAAGTGGCTTGTTTGCTGCCCTTCTTGACACCAGGCCATCTTCCAAAAGTCTTCGCCTCACTGTGCGTGCAGATGCGCTCACACCTGCCTGCTGCCATTCCTGAGCAGCTCTGCACTGGTGGCACTCGGATCCCGCAGCTGAATCCTCTTTAGGAGACGATCCTAAGACGATCCAGTCTTGCTGGACTTTCTTGGACGCCCTGAAGCCTTCTTAACAAGAATTGAACCTCTTTCCTTGAAGTTCTTGATGATTCTATAAATTGTTGATTTAGGTGCAATCTTAGTAGCCACAATATTCTTGCCTGTGAAGCCATTTTTATACAACGCAATGATGGCTGCACGTGTTTCTTTGCAGATCACCATGATTAATAATGAAAGAACAATGATTTCAAGCATCACCATCCGTTTAACATATCAAGTCCGCCATTCTAACCCAAATCAGCCGGACATAATGATCTCCAGCCTTGTGCTCGTCAACATTCTCACCTGAGTTAACAAGACGATTACTGAAATGATTTCAGCAGGTCCTTTAATGACAGCAATGAATTGCAGTGGAAAATTTTTTTCGGGATTAAGTTAATTTTCATGGCAAAGAAGGACTATGCAATTCATCTGAACACACTTCTTAACATTCTGGAGTATATGCAAATTGCTCTTATAAAAACCTTAGCAGCAACTTTTCCCATTTCCAATATTTATGTAATTCTCAAAACGTTTGGCCACGACTGTACAGTGTGGGCCAGAATTTCAGAAATTCAAGCATACAGTGAGGATATCTCAATTCAGTGTCAAATCATAGAGCTTTCCACAAAAGATCCTCAGAGCAAAATATGTAAACCATGCTTATGGTTTGGTAACAGCAAGCCAAATATGATCACATTTTTAACTGCATTTGTGTCACAACTCAAAGAATTGGAACAAGTTGGAATTGAATGGAGGGACTCTGAAAACAAAAAGCATAGAAGCAAGGTTCATTCTCTTATCTGCTCCTCAGACTCTATAGCAGACCCCCTCCTGAGAATCACAAAGCAGTTCAATGGCAAAGACGGATGTGATTTCTGCCTCAATGGTGGTGGCGAATATGTCTGTAAAACCCCAGAACCTCCTTTAAGATTAGAGGCAGATCATCTCCAACATGATATGCTGGCAACCCCTGCTAAACCAGTAATGGGAGTGAAAGGCATCGTCACTGGATTCATTTCTGAGTACCCGCACAGTGTCTGCTTAGGAGTAACTAAACAGATTTCTCTGGCTAGA
>JAAGKR010006627.1:0-41771 GCA_011419295.1 Clarias macrocephalus
ACACAAACACAGAGTGTCCTCTAACAGATGGCCCCATACATAATCATATGCAACGCTTTGTTAATGAACTGTACCATCGCACCAGGATATGGGCAAATGGTGATGTCATTATGATCAGATGTTGCGTTGATGATGTCCTTTGTTTTACTGTGAATTAAAGCTTGTCTGTTACTCGCTGACCATGAACGGCTTGCACGCAGGCTCTTACTTTCGAGTCTGCTAAGTCTTACTGCATAATATGCTTGGAATTTAATTAGATTTCATTTTATTATTACACCCTCGTGTCTGGTGCCACAAACCACATTGTGAACAGAGATTTTGGATAATGCTTCTCGTTCTCGGTGACTTTCCCAAGCAGTTGTCCAAACCTCATCATCACCTCACACATGGAGCTTTCTAAAGAGTGCAGGAAGTTGTAGCCAGGTTGATGTTTTTCCATATTTCGCATTCTCCGTTGCTCAAAACATCAGATAATGTTTATTGTTATTAATGAGGTGTTTGATGTAATACTTTATGAAACACCAACGTTGGCCTGGCCACATATTTCATTTTCCTGAGATCTTTTTAAAACCTAAAACCAGCTACATTTCAAAAATGATCATCATGCTGCACGTGTGTACTTTAGTCTGGTGGCAACTTAATGTGTTCCAGTCAAACAGTTCCTGAAATTCTATTACTTTTATACAGAAAACAAATCTGTGACATGTTTTTCCCAATTAATTTGTACTCTTCATTTTGCTGTCGTTTTATTCACATGACTGTTCCACAGGTTTCAAAATCTAATTAGTTCTCAAACTCCTCTATATAACCTCCCGTAATTATTCAGCTTTGATTACATTCGCAAGTTTTCTATGAAATTAGAACAAAGACTAGTCAGTTTCCCTTTAAGAAAAATAAATCTCTCTCTCTCTCTCTCTCTCTCTCTCTTTCCCCCCCCCATGTCTCTGATGTGTTCGTGTTCTATTATTTTTCACTTTGAATCTGTCTTTGCCACACTCAAGGGAATTGTGAGACCTTGAGATGTTATCCTGGGCCCAATCTTAATGCAGTGTTCAGGAGTGAGGCAGTGTATAACTCACCCCGTTCTTCGGGTAGGCTATCCATCCGAGGTCACCCATAATAGAGCGCGAGTCCAGCAGGTTCACTGTGGGAGAGCAGGACACAGGAGAGAGAGAGAGAGAGAGAGAGAGAGAGAGAGAGAGAGAGGGAGAGAGAGGGGTATGTTATTAGGATACCGCAGGCGTTCAGAGTACACAATGACAAAATATTGTAAAAAAAAAAAAAAAAAAAAAAAACATTGTATTTTAAGTGATTTATAGATTTTCTTATATATAAATCACTTAAAATACGACGTAGATCCTGTTACCTTCAATCCAAATTGGTTTCTTAAAATTAACATTCCATCACTCATTCGTTTCATTCTTATTTTCCAGCTGAGTAGGACACAATCACTTGTAGTGTGTGTGTGCTCTGTGTGAAGAAATGTGCCTACATAAATCTTTGTCATGTTCAAATCAGCTTTGAAACACAACGCTGTGGCTACAGCTGGAGGATTCTACGAAATGAATAGGGCTAGTGTTAATTAGATGACCTTTACAGTCTGTCTGATCATCAGTGAATTGGACTTTAATCAGATGTTACGTGGCAGGCCCATTTAGCATGTGTGAAATCATTTACAGGCAACAGCAGGCAGCATTATAAAACCGCGCCGCAGCTCAATAAAAAAAGAAATGAACGCCTAGCTAATATTGGAAAATAACAGTGACAGTGAACGGAATGTGTCACTTTCCAGATGGTGATCCGGATCAGGGGACGGGTTTCATTTTACAGAAATTCATTAACGGAACTAGACACGGAAAACAACATACACATGGGCCATGAGTCTGATAGGAAAAGACTCGTTCCTTCACTTCAGTGTCACGTTCTCTTCGGGACAATTAATCTGGGTTTCAGATGTGTTCCACTTGAATGACAGATATCGGTGTACATTGTTCTACTTAAGATGAAATATATCCTGGGGAGAATCCCGTAAATCTAATTAGGACAAAAAAGTCTAAAGTATAAACTGCTGAACTAGATCATGTTCTAAGGTTATGTCCGTCCTACGGCAAATAAAGAAGGGGGGAAAAAAACGTCCAATCTGATCTTTCTTGACATTGTTCTTTAACTGAATGATAAAAAAGGTGCTATTGTGTCACAGGCGATCATGTAAAAGATGAATAGAGCCAGTGATCGTGGCCTAACAAGAAAAACTTCTTTATAATTCAAAGGCAAAGAAAAAAAAAAGTTCGAACAAAGAAGTCAAGACAAAACACTTAAAAAAAAAAAAAAAAGAAGGTCTGACCTGCCTAGAAAAGGAGAAATAAAAAACTCTCTAATCTGTATGGCCATGGCAGATTAGAGCACAGGTCGGCGTTTGGCCAACATATTAAAATTCTGCCAGGGTTAAGGAATGGTGACTTTTATCCTTCCTCGTGTGCCGTGCTGTTGTGAGTGCCGATGGAGGCACGGAGCCGTCTGGTGCCCCCACGCTGCTCCACGATTCATTGTGCCTCCGTCAGCGGCAATCAATCACGCACTCCACATACCTGTCATGCACCATCCATATGCTCACTCCAAGCAGTCATCTGAACAATTTACATATTCTATATGACAGCGTGAAAGCACTAGGACTGAATGACAAATTAGAGCACATCAATTATAATTAAACAGGAATGGCTGGCACTTGGCATGGTGAGCTCCTGTGCTTTGTGTGTTTTGAGTCAGTTTAAAACGCTGCAATGCTAAAAAACGCAGAGATAAAAATGACGGACGTGGATTCGTGCCATGTGGAAATTGATCCTGAGATGCAGAGGCGAAAGTGTGTGCATTACATGCTGACGAACCTGAACGGCTTTCCTTCTCCGCCTTTGTTTTATATTCTGAGACACACTTTTCCTTTCCCCAGACACACTTTTTCCAACTCAATCCAAAGTCAGCGACAACACACCAAATATACTGATGGCCTTTTTAAATATGACTACATGTAAAAAAAGGCTCATGTGACATTCTAATCGTTTATTTCTAGGCTTTATTTTATATAAAATAATTATCAGCTATAGGCCTGTATATAAAATGCTTTCATACACACACACACACACACACACACATACACACATACACACACACATACACATACACACACATACACACACACATACACACACACATACACACACACATACACACACACATACACACACACATACACACACACATACACACACACACTCTAGATTTTAAATGTTGTTCTCAAATTGCAAACAGCACATCACATGTTGGGTTTTCGTTCACAATTTTGACCTATCAAGTCAGTGAGTGGTCTGATGCAACATGTTTTGATGGGATTATCAAGTGTGTAGGATCAAAGAGAGAGAGAGAGAGAGAGAGAGAGGGGAAGACAGAGCACTCACATAAAGTAGTAACTCATCTATCTACAGAGGCGAACAGACACAAAACAATCTTGGATGCCCTGGGAACAAAGCCATCGACATGAACCGAACAGAGACAGAGCGTGACTTTTCCAGAACGCTCTTAATTCAATGAGAAAAAAAATATGTATAGCCGTGAATATGGCAAATTTAACAACATCTGGGATATTATTAAATCTATTACAGGAATATAAGTAGTGCTGTCCTCGTCTGCCACTGTCAGGGACCATGCCATTAGATGCACTCACACACAGGCATAGAGACACACGCGCGCGCACACACACACACACACACACACACACACACACACACACACACACACACACACACACACACACGGTCTTACTATCCTTATGAGTACCTTCCACTGAGAACTATTAATGCAACTCTAATAGACATTAGACCTAATGTGAAAGTGCAACCCAAGCATCAACCTCAGCAACCGCTGAGAAAAGCCAAAACAAAACCAAACGTCCCCACAAGTGTCACAAAGTCCTACCCTTGTGGGGAATTTTGGTTCCAGCCAAGATATAAAAGCATGCCCCTCTCACCCACACAGAAACCTAGACTTCAAGTCTAATACAAATCATATCCCTTATTTATTTATTTATTTATTTATATGCACACACATATAAATATGTATGTGATAGGATTTGTATTAGCAGTATAGGTCAAGGTTTCTGTGTGGGTGAGAGGGGCATGTTTTTATATCTTGGTCCAACTGTATGTGTGTGTGTGTGTGTGTGTGTGTGTGTGTGTGTGTGTGTGTGTGTGTGTGTGTGTATCTATACCCATATAGTTCACCGGGTTTCAATTAAGATTTTTTTAAAGACATAGATCAATTGTTAATCGTTACTGAAACACTGATACAGCGATATTAAAATGCGCACTCTAACACATCTGTTTATTCTACTCTTTTAGTTGTCGGCATTCTCAGGTTTTCTGTTTTGTTTTTATTTTTAATTTTTTGGAAAAATGAACAATCGGTAATCGTGCGTGTCTCAGACAGCTCATAGGTTTACGAGTCTGTTGAAACACAATATATGGCAATGCATATTGGGACGTGTAGCACTTTGAGAGAGAGAAAAAGAAAGCGCGTGGGGCGGGAGGGGTGTATCATGCTGATAGCATCCTGATAATATAGATTACACTGTTTACTCCGAGTTAATCTTTAAATTCTCTAAAAAGAAAACAAAAATGCTGTGCTTGTTATGACGTCTGGCTAAATATGTGGGAATTTAAGGACAAAAAAAAAAACAATACTAAACTGAACCTTTCCTTGTCTTTATCTTTTTTTGTTAATATGGATCTTATTCTGGACATCGTGTGCCTTTTGAGGAGATTTCAGGTACATAATTAGACTCTAATTCCATTGTATGCACATGTCCAGGTAAAAAAAAAAAACCTACATGCCCAAAGGTGTGCTCTTTTGGGTGCCACATGGAATATTAATGTTGCATATTTTTTGTCCCTAAGTGTGGGTGTATGTGTGTGTGTGTGTGTGTGTGTGTGTGTGTGTGCGCGTGTGTGTTTCAGATCCATAGGAAGGACCACGACACGTGGTGGCATGAGGAACTTTTTCACACGGGTCTGCATACCGCTTCTTTAATGATGATGATGATGTTGTTGTGTGTGTGTGTGTGTGTGTGTGTGGGTGTGTGTGTGTGTGTGTGTGTGTTACAATAAAATTTAAGAAAGAAAAAACGGCACAGACAAAATGTAACCAGACAAAATGTAACTGACAACGGTTCACTGTAACACTGTAGCACAGCAATGAGATGAAGAACAAAAGAAGCATTATGAATAAGTGCTGCTTATAACAGGTACATGGATGATGATGATGATGATGATGATGAACTAAAGAGTGTATAGAATAAGAGAGAGAGAGAAAGCTTAATTTCATTAAAGCCAGGTTAACATTTCTGGTCCAGAAATCCACAACTAATGTACTTTTTTTTTTCGTGACTCTAAAACAACATGACATAAGATTCACCGAATTTGTATGAAATATTCTTCCTACCTTCGTTGCTCGGAGCCCCCTGCGCGGCAATAACAGCAAAGCCGAAAAAGAAAAGACATGTTGTTTTAACAGAGACACAACTCCACCGAGGAACCATACTGACGAGGGGAGGGGGTGGAAATAAACGTTTTAAACGACTGTACTGAGATTCAGACGCAGTGCTAAATCCGTCCCGCGGTCCGTGCCGGAGACATGAGAGCGTCGCTATCAGCGCTAATGACGGCGGAATGAAGTGACATTTGAGCGGCGCGCGCCAGTCGCGGAGCAGAGGACAAGAAACGCTCAAGTGCTGAGCGCCGCGGCTCGTGCGTGTGTGTGTGTGTGTGCGCGCGCGCGCGTGAAGCTCGCGAGCTGTCAGACGCCGCCGCGCGCGGGGGCGGAGCAGAGCAGCGCGCGCGCGCGCGCTTCGGGTGATAAATAAAGACAACAGTGAGCGCGCGGGTGACAGGAGCCAAACGAGGAGAGCGCTTCACGAGCAAAATCAGTGCTGGTGCATGAGTGTGTTTGAGAGAGAGAGAGAGAGAGTGTGTGTGTGAGAAGAAAGTGAGAGAGAGAACGAAAAAAAAGAGAGACCGAGAGAGAATGATTGAGAAAGAAGGAAGGAAAGAAATACAGAGAGAAAGAGCGATAGAAGGGAAAAGAGTGAAACAGGGAGAGAGAAAAGAAAAAAAAAAAGCATTGGGTAATTTCACCTTTCTAACCAGTGGTCGTTTCATTTTTACCCAACAATCATACTAAATTGTTCATGTATACATCTTCTATACTGCATATCCTATGCAGGGTCTGAGGGGGCCTGGAGCCCATCCCAGGAAACTTTAGGCACTCCATGGACGGTGACAATCCATCACATGGCACACACAAACACACACACACACACACACACACACACACACACACACACACACACACACACACACCCACCCACACACACTACTGGCATATTTAGGAACACAAATTGGTCTAATCCGCATGTTTGGACTTTAGGAGGAAACCAAAATACGCTGATGAAACCCACCAGAGAGAGAACATGCAAACTCCATGCACACAGACCTGAGGTGGGAATCAAACCCTCTATGCTACTGTGCCACCTCATACTAAATAATGAAAAGAGTTTGAAATGATTTCCTCATCCTAGACATGACATGACCACTTTATTAGAAACACCTGTTCTTTCCCAGTCGGCATATATATATGACTGCAGGATGTCTTCAAGACCATACAAACTTAAAGACCTATTGGGGACCCAATAATCCCTGAAAACATTAACACCACAGACATCTCCAGGACTAATTTCAAGTTTCAAACTAAAGTCTTCATACCTTAGTCGTCTTTAGGGCGTCATCAAAGAGTAATTTGTACTACCTTATTTTTGTGAAGATGACATAAAGAACTCTTAAGCCATCTTGAGTTTTAAAGACCTTTTTCATTCGACCTGAGGGCTAGTCTCACGCCCACTGAGTCTGTGAGTTTATTCATGAAATTGACAATATACCCGCTACACAATGCAAAAAGTGAAGAACTTCAGTCAGTGTTCACATCAACCACCGGAACAGGGACAAATGTGATCTCAATGACTTTACCAACGACATGGTTATTGTTGCCAGACTAGTTGGTTTGAGTATTTCAGAAATCTCAATGGATTTTCACACATAACAGTCTCTGGAGTTTACACAGAAAACATAAAATATCCAGTGAGTGGGAGTTCTGTGGGTGGAAGCGTCTTGTTCAACTTGACGGGAAAGATCGAAAGGACTAGAAGGTTATGGTTAACTCAAATATGCTTCAAAATATTTTAAATACAGCCAAAAATATATAGTACTTCCTAATATAAAATTGCAATAAAATCATGAAGGATTATAAAACCAGTTTCTATAGAACATTTCTAGTCGTGAGCTTAAAATTGTATTCTTTTGGCAGATTTTAAGCACTTGTTTCTAAAAAGAAGTAAACTCACATGTTAATCAAACAAGAACATTAAAGCTTTAAATAAATAATGGGATCTAAATTCAGGCTTAATTGTAAAGTTCTTGATTTTTAATAATATCACAACTGGATATTAAACAAAATTGCCCTTATTCATAATGTTTTTATTTGCTAACATGTATTTTTTTTTCTTTCAATTTAACCTTGATGAGCAGAAAAGCAGGAATGCGAGTCTGCTGTGGACCATGGCTTCCTGAAACAGGACACCTGAAGATGTCCTGGTATTTTTCGTGTCTTCAGCTGCCCAATCTTAAACTCTAGAGACAAACATACTATGGTATGTTATTTAAGAGAGTCACTGATCACTTAACTCACTCGTGATAAGCTAATAAAGAAAAAGCAATGTCTGTGAACCACATAAAATGTCCTGTTAGCATAAACTATGTGCCTGGGTCTTAATCATTTAGTCCTAAGGGTGTGCAAACTTTTTTTTTTTTTGTATGTCTAATTAGGGCTAGACTAGACACATGAATTTGAAAACAAATGTCTCTCCTAGTCCAGACTTTAGCCCCCCGGGATATATTGCGTTCCAGCTAACTAGCCATTTAGAATCATTTCTTGCAAATAAAGATGTTAAATTGTGCGACCCGATTTGCACTGGTGTACCTACACTAGTATTTGCACTTCTGGCAGATGCTAAATTGCATTTTCTTGCTGAGTACACTGTGTGCACTGACAATAAAATGATATCTCTATATATCTTACTAAATTAAATGTGCGCATGTCAAAGCAGATCCTTTGTGAATATTTACTTGTTTACATATGGTATTTGCAGACTCTAAAAAGTCACATCAGAATCACAATTTGGCCAAAATAATGAGTTCTATTATAAGATGTAAATTAATATTCGACTAGAGTGCCGATTCTTGGGTGTTTACAGCTGTCATCTTGAATTCTCATCATCTTTAGTGCTTAAAATGATCCTGCTTCCTTTGTTTCTCTTCTTCCTGTTTTCTCTTCCTGTTTAGACTTCCCAGTAGGAAAGTCTTCTCCATTTTGACAGATGCACTCGTGCATTCACTGTAACCAACTTAAGCAAGTCAGTTAGACGATAACAAGACAGGGGTACTTCTTGCGATGCTGCCGTGATCAGAGCTTTCACAGGGTTTCCTGCATTTTGATATTGGACTTACAGTAATTCTTCTTAATGCTTGATGTCCACGGGAATCGTCTGGTTCACTTCACTTATAGCTGCGATTATTTTATGTCATCCTTCCAACCTCCCTTGTGTTAATGCTTTCTCATTCGTGAGGTGTTTTTCCTATTATTCTCCAGTGCTGATTATATACTCTGGAAGTGTACTTGTTTCTGCTCCATTGAATGTCTCGCACTCATTTGGCCTTGCTGGTCATTACAGATACTGTATATGCTCCGGTCTAAGCCATGCCATTCTTTTCACCTTTTTTTTTATTTTATTTTTTTAAAAGCTTTCCATTGCTGCTATCTGGACAAATAAACTAGTTTCAGGATGAATCAATCGGCTGTTTTCCCCTCTCAGGGACTCACATCTGATATCAGCGATGCACTTTGTAGTGCCGTGAAGCCCTGAGGCTAAAATAGTAAACAAGTACATAAAGCTTATAGCCTAGAGTTTAACATCATGCAAACCTCATTAATTACTTCCTAAGTCATCACATTCACACACTTCAAAACACATGTTCATTAAATTGCATATAGGTTCTTTTGAAAATGTAAACATGTTTATTAAATTGAAAGAATATTATCAATAATCACTATTAATAAAATACTGTTCCTGATTTTGACTATGGCAAGGTCGTGGCTTGCTGTGATGTGTCGAGGGATTCACAGCTTTCAGACATGAGCTACAACTTGTCAGAGTGGCAGAGCTACAGTACACCTTTTTATAGTTTTCTGTAGGCATACTGTAGGTGTGCGACCGTACATTGCCATTTGTGGCTTTCAGTAGTAAATGCTAGACAGCCATAGCCGGCCAAGGGGCTACAGAAACACAAGAGATTTATGACGGCAGAGCTACGATAACAACAATAGCACCTATGGGCAGCTGTGGGAGACTATGGTGACCTTAGACATTAGAAGCTATGATGTACTACGGTTAGCTAGGGCAAGGTACGTATGGCAACAGCTGCCCTAATGGGGCTGTGTCATGTGACGACAAAGCACCAAGGTTGTGACAAAGTCATTCTGTTTGTTATCAAAGGTGTAGGTATCCATTCCCCTTCATTTCACATCTTAGAGCTATTTATCATTAATCAGCGTTTTTAATGACCCTATTGTAAATCATTCGTTTTTCTTTGCATTTGCATGGCTAGATTTTGCTTTAGTTCTGCCTATGAAACAGCAAATAATGTGAGACCTGGGCAAAGCATATTATTCTACCTACAGTAATTTGCATGATACCAAACCTAACAGTACCAGTACCATAGGTCACTGTGTATCCTAGAGAGAAAATCATGTCTTTGTTTCGCTCAGACCTGCATCACATCACCCAAAAAAAAAAAAAAAAAACACCAATGGTTGCATATTTTATGCTGGAATTTTTGAATCCAAATCTTCCCACACGAGTCTGGTCCTTACCAAAGAAAGTGACTCCGGGTTCAACAACGCTGCCAGTTCTATTTTAGTACTGTGATGTACTTTTGCCCATTTTATATTTAACAGAGTTAGATAGCGTTCCAGACAGCAATGTTACTGACAGATACGGAACATCTCAACAGGGTTTGAGAATGTGAACTTGAGAAACTGGCAGCTATAAGCTTCCCTTTGTTAGCTTCATGTCTTGGTTGTCTGAACATGTCTCGGATGATTGATTACATCTTCACGTACGAGGGAAAGAGTGTAGATTTCAGTTTTGACCAAATGATTCCCTGACACCTGGAATCAAGCGGGAAACAATTTACATCTAAATATGGGGTGGCGCGGAAGCTGGCTACCTTTTACAGCATGTAGATTTTCCCACTCACATTTCTGGCCACGTATTCAATTCAGTTCAATTATTTTGCTAAGTAACATTTTGGATCATGAATTCATTTTAAATATCCTTTCTTTCATCTTACCTCTGAAATGAAAAACACACCTCTTATGACATTGATCCCGGCTTATTTTTTTGTCCTCTTTTCTCTGAGCTCTCCTGTTCTGATGACCTGCTTTATCCCTACAGTGATAGTACTGCTAACATAATGATTAAATAACGGGATGATTATGCCACTCTAAAGAGCAGGCCAGTCTGAGATAGAGACTTTTCTCCATGGTTCTGCTCTTAGCTCATAAAAATAAAAAGCACTTACTGTTAAATAAGATATACATACTGGACTGTATCTCACTGTTTGCTATCTGTCTTACAGTGATCACATTCCTGAGTGAAGGAATGACCTTAATGCTCAAGTCAAGTCAAGGGGCATTTAATGTAATTTCTCTCATCACAGTCAGATGTAACGGGATATTTTCATGGGAAACAGTCAGACAACATAATAAGCACATAAATACAAATGATATCGTACTGTACAGTAATGTTTTAATTAAGGATATATCATTATAAATACTAGCATCAGGCATTTACCTCACATTAAAAAAAATCTAATTAAATCACATGACAATACAGGATATGAAATAAGCCAGGTGTACTACATTAATAACCGGATGCCATAAAATAACAGGGATCTGTTATAAGACTGGCTTCTGCAACATTCCTCTCTTTCCTTGATTTGGGGGATATTTAATGCATTAATTCATCTTCTCAGTGCTGGACTCTGTATATCATGGAGCACTGAGATTTATTACAAATCTCACTCGCCACTGCACACCGTATGCTCGGGTTGGTTGGTGCTCTTTTACTTCTCGCAGGTTTTTATCATTGGCATTGTTTTATTCATAAAACCATTCCTGGCCAGTTACCTGGGGCTATTAAATATGTGTGTATATACTGTACAGAAAGGAAAGATCAAAAATAGGTATGCACGTCGTTCACACAACCATTTTCTGTCATCTGCAGCTGAAGATCGATAGAAATTTGTGCAGTGTGCAGTTCCCCATACAAACGAGAAAAAAAGAATTCTGTGTCAATATCTATTTATCAGTAGATTTTGATGTTGTGTTTTTAATTCATTTTAACATATCCTATGGTTTCATATTTCCTTTTTCTCTACTGTAAATTTTATTTTGATATTTTGATATTTTATTTATTTTATTATTCTATTACTCAATATTGACGTTGGGTAATTGTGATAGATCTGTGTATTAATTGTTTTACCTTGTTTGCCCAGAACGTGTGATGTGTTATGTGTTTAATTATTTTAATTGAAATAATTGGTGAAACTTTCAAGAGTCAACGTGCAATTCATGTGCTTATTTCTAATTCCCATGCTCACTGACAGTGTGCTCTGCAAACTCGTATTGGCTCCCCTCAACCATGCCAGAGTTTAATAAAATGTTCCATGATGACCCTGAGTGATTATCGGTATACCAAAACTTGGTCTCCTCAGCAACAGTATGAACATCTAAAGTGGCTTGTAAGTGTGGAATTTATAAATATCATGGATAAAGCAGGAAGTGGGGGAACCAGAATAAAGCCAAATGAACTAAAGCACTCAGTCTAATGGCCTGTGGGAAGTAACAGTTCACATATATGTTGACAGATCTTGAGTCTGAACCATACAGTAACTCCAGGGCTCTTTTGGTGTTGTTTTTATGACCGCTTATGACCCACAGCTTTCTGTTTTAGCTGATTCTGCTGATTTATGATTTCACTGTATTTCTTTTTAAATACTTTGGACATAAACTTTTTTCTTCATTGTTTCTTTTGCTACTTGTTCACCATTGCTATGATGATAAAATTCAGACATACACTATTTTGCCATTAGTTCCAGTGAAGGTTAAATTGTAATCCTACAGCATATTAAGACATCCTATGTAATTGTCAGCTTCCACTTGGATGAAAGCCCACATAAGATAAGATAAGATAAGATTACTGCAGCTAAGAAAAATTGGCAAATATAAAGAAGGGACCGAACAGTGTATAAATAAAAAAGAAAAAGAAAAACAAAGGTAATATTGAATGTTATTGCGCAGTTGCTATTGCACAAAAATCTAAGATACTGTAACTATTTTAACTATATTGTAACATTTAAGATATAGTGACAACAATATCAATTTCTCCATCACTCCTCTAAAGCTCTACATGAACATAAATAAACAACCTTGAGGTTTTTCTGATTAGCAGCTCGTATGTTACAGTAAGTGTAAGTTTTTGCATGAAATATTTTCTGAAACTGATATCATTTTCCATTTACCAGAAATGTAACATATCAGCCAGGTCATGTTCCTGTGCCATGTATTCCAAGGACAGAACATCATAAGAAACAGCTCTGACATTTAAACATCAATGGTGAACAACTGCTAGAGCTCCTTCTTTCTCATTAAACATGGTTTAGGGAGGGGGGATGGGGGGATGCGGGGGGGGGGGGCCTAACAATTCAGCTAATGTTATGCTTTTTAAATGATTTAAACAATTTATAGCACAGTTTTGCTTTTAAACTATGACAGGCTGAATGATATTCAATTTTGGCAAGTAAAAAAAGAATTCCAGTTGTCTAACATAATAACTAACCCTGGCAACAAAGATTTGCTCAGATATATACTATATTTAATTTAGACTACAGCAAGTACTATAATTATTGTATAGGACTAAGTGCACTCTCAGAGTTTCTAATTCTGTTCTGTACAGTCTGTAATTTATCCTGCATAATTTATTATTTATTATTATTTTAACCTTGGAAATATTGTAACTTTTCAAAAATATATTTTTATTACTTTATTGAAATATTATATTTTTAATGTAGTTGTATTCTCCAGGACGATTTATTTCAAGAAAAAAAAAAATCCTATTTTTTAGGTCACGGGCAGTTGTATAAGCATTTGACTACATATCATACTGTGTATAGCTGAAACACTGGCCAATTTAGTGTTGGAGTTTTCATGGCTAAATTTGACCAGCAGCAAAAAATCTTGGGCTGTGGATGATGTGAAACATGTATTGTTCCCTGCTGAGTCCACCTTCACTGACTTTCCCACATCCGGGAGTAAGTAAGCCCAGAAGAACCACACCCCCCAGACTGTTGCATGCCCAGAGTGAAGCATGGGGGTGGATCAGTGATGGTTTGGGCTGTAATATCATGGCATTCCCTAGGCCCAATACTTGTGCTAGATGGGCGTGTCACTGCCAAGGACTACCGAACCATTCTGGAGGACCATGTGCACCCAATGGTTCAAACATTGTATGCTGAAGGCGGTGCAGTGTATCAGGATGATAATGCACCAATACACACAGCAAGACTGGTGACCGAGTGGTTTGATGAACATGAAAGTGAAGTTGAACATCTCCCATGGCCTGCTCAGTCACCAGATCTAAATATTATTGAGCCACTTTGGGGTGTTTTGGAGGAGTGAGTCAGGAAACGTTTTCCTCCACCAGCATCATGTAGTGACCTGGCCACTATTCTGCAAGAAGAATGGCTCAAAATCCCTCTGGCCACCGTGCAGGACTTGTATCTGTCATTCCCAAGACGAATTCATTCTGTATTGGCTGCAAAAGGAGGCCCAAGACCATACTAATGAATTATTGTGGTCTAAAACCAAGCGTTTCAGTTTCATTGTGTGTATATATATATATATATATATATATATATATATATATATATATATATATATATATATATATATATTTTTTTTTTTTTCCCCCACAAATTAAGTTATTGAAAAAGAAAGGTTTAAAGGTGTAAACCCATGTTGTCATAGCAGTCTCTATGTTTGTAGGGTCAGAGGCAGAGCAAAGGTTCCCTGTAGGCAGCTTTAGTTGTGCTGTCACTGATGATTAGCAGTGGAACTGTTGCGATTGGTATGCAGCAATGTGCTGTTAAAACAACAAAGGGTTGGAACTGACATGGGAATCTGTAGACACAGTATTCCATAAACATTGTCACATTTTGTAGTTCCAAACTGCAACTGAAATTGACCTAACAGATTTTTATTATCACAAGAGTGTAATATTGAAGCTATGAGCTTAAAAACTTTAAAATTGTTCACAAATAAAATATATAAATGATGTTGTTGTATAAGTGTTCACCCACTTTGCTGTAAAACTCCTCAACAAGCTGTGAAGGAGCTGATAAAGTCTAAGTCAAATTTCCAGAAAAATTATAACCAAAAGGCCAAGGGTCACTCTCAACATGAAAGTGGTGGTTGTACTGGTAACAGTGGAAGGGATGGACGGGTTTAATGTTGCTCTTTACGGTTTTTAAAGTTCTAGATTTTTTTTTTGATTAAACAAACCAAATGGATACGTTTGCAAAACTCACAGCATAAAATACTCTGTACAGAAATTAACACATCAATTAAGGGACATTTAGTCAATTGTCTGGTTCTTACTTTACAAAGCTAAATGGTGACATTTCAGTGTCTTTAAACAAAAAGTTATAAAAGGGAAAGTGATGTAGAATTAATGTATCACAATGACCCCTGATTCTTCTCTTCTTGAACTTTAACCAGGCTGAACCAATTGGTCGCTGGTCATTGCTGGATTTATTAATTTTTATTTTACATAGAGCCTGACAGTGATGCAGGAGTGAGTAAAGCTAATTGATGTCTTCATTGTTCTTTTGATCAGACATGAAAACAAGAGTAGTCACAGACTCCTTTGAAAGTCTTCCATGGAACTCTTTGAAATTACACGTCTCAGTTCTTTAAGGGACTATAGTGTGTTGGGTTAGCTTATACAAATCACACACACACACACACACACACACACACACACACACACACACACACACACACACACACACACACACACACACACACACACGCTACCAGTCAAAGGTTTGGACACCTTATAATTCCACTTACTTAATTACCTAATGCCATATATGTCAATAAACAACAACAACAACTACAACAACAACAACAACAATAATAATAATAATAATAATAATAATAAAAATAATAATAATAATAATAATAATAATAATAATAATAATAATAATAAACAAATAAATAAATAAATAAATAAATACATTTTTAAATGCCATAATTATACATTTTTAAGTAAATTAAATAAAAAAATGTCATAATTATACAGGTTTAAGTAAATTAAATAAAAATAATAATTTACAGTTTTGCAATTAATGATACAGGAGGCACAAGCATGTGGTAATATGGCCGGCAAAGAATCAAAAAATATATATAATTTTAATTAAAAGTAGTTTAAAAAATGTTTGATAAAACATACATTCATAGATTATTACATGCACTGTAATAATCTGTATGTAGTAATCTAATGAGTAAAATAGTAAAAGTAGAAGTAATGCATTATTCTAATAAATACGAATAAAAATAGTGCACAAAAGGGGCATTAAAAAAATAAAAGAAATGGATTTTTCATACGTATTTATTACAATAATGCATTACTTCTACTTTTACTATTTTAAATAGTAATTTATAAAAGCCTATTATATTTATTTGAGTATATTTAGTATATAACCCTAGTAATTTATAAAATAGTAAAAGCAAAAGTAAAATAGTAAAAGTATCTGTATGTAAAATAACATTAGTTATTTTACATACAGATATTTGCACATACAGTATGTTCATACATTGTAGGTAACCAACATAACAAAAACTGGTTACCAATGCATTTTTTTTTATTGCACACGGTAATATTTAATTTAACTTCCTTTAGCTGTGACTGTGACACAAAATGTGTGTGAAAATAATTTCTCAGGCTCCCAGAACCACTTTTCCCCAATATGGAATCCTGGAATAGGAAGGACAAATCCATTAAGGCGATAATCTGGACATTCCAGTCGTCAGCTGACTTCATTTTATTGCCACATAACATTGCTGATCCTAAACCTGACCAGCTGAAGCAACCCCAGATCATAATGTAAGACTTGTACAGTTGGCATTATGCATGATGGGTGCATCAGTTCACATGGTTCCAGTCTTACCCTGACACACTCATGACTCAACAGACCACATGACCTTTTTCCATTGCTCCAAAGTCTAATTTTTATGCGCTTTAAGTTAAAGCTTTTTTTCTACTTTTACTACTAAATTTACTACTACATATAGCTTTGATTTATATTTTTGATTTTTTTACAATGCAATTTTAAGGGTTTTAGTGATCTCTCATCATGGCCATTCATAATTTTTTCATGATATTTTTCTGCAGAGCTGCAGGTTCAGCTCTAATCTTCCAGGTTTTAAAAATGCATTGTACAGTTCTTAACCCAATTCTAGCATTTCATTTTTTAAATTTATTTGCTTGATGCTGGACAACATTATATTATACCCTTATATATATGAGGTGATGCTTTTGACCAGGCAGTGCAAATTCAAAGATAAATTCTTTTTACATGACATTTTTTAATATAAGGAGTGTTAACATGCATATACAAAGTAATGGCACCATAATGCATAATAATAATAATTATTAGTATTTTTTACATTTAGTCTTAATCACCTCGTGGTTATATGAGCGTTAAGAGGAAGCTTGCGGGACCTTGCTGAGCTCCTTCATCCTCTAAGCCAAATGATTTATGTCAGGGGTCAGTCAGCTGCCCATTAATCTGAAAGGAAGTCAATGAGTCTGGCCCTGTCTCTAATTAACTAATTAGGACTTCCACTCAACATGTGCAGTGCAGGACAAACAGAGATAATGAAGTTGGACAATCAATCAGTGTCTGTCAAATTCTTCAAAAACAAAAACTACAAAGAAACTTTCGTATTCATGACAAGTAAGCATACAGATACAAACGAATGCAAACTATACAAAGTTATGTACTGCAGATAAAGCTGTAAAATAGATGCTAATTTATGTAGATACCTAAGACAAGTAACTAAATACCACTGGCTTTAATGTGCCTATTTCTTGAAGTAGTAAAAGCTTTTCAGCTAATTTGCAATGATAATAAGCTACCGCATTGTGCGTTTCACAATTGCGTGCTCGGCATGCTTTCCCTCTCTTGGTCTTAATTACGTGCCCCATTAAATTGCCAGTTGAAAACGGCATTAGTTATGGATGTCTGTTAACATAACCTTACGTGTATTTCACATTCATTTAGCTAGTATAACAATGCTATACTTAGTGTCTTGGTACTGGTTTGCTTAACTCAGCTATTTTTAACCACAGATCCTTTTTACCAGGACAATATGGGGGTTGGAAAACAGACCATCTGTTAAATCAAGTCTGTGGATGTGTACAGTTGGGTTTCATTTACTCTGAGTGTGTGCACAGACTACATACTTCATATGTGTGTGATGATGATGATGATGCTCAGTTACAATCCAGGCATATGTCATTACAAATGATAGCAGTAGATGGACGTGAGTGGTAGGTATGATTTTTTTTTTTTATCGCGTATATAGTCATGTTGCAGTCTAATACAGATCTGTCTTGCATGCACTTTAAGGTGCTTTAGCTTCCGCAGTCTCAATGCATCCAAGACCCCGATCAGACCCCATACTTCTTCAATCAGCTAATGATTTTCTGCCATGATTCAGGACTGAGATAGACTTAATAAACAGTAGCAGATGCTCATAAATTCCATAATCTCAGCTATGTGGGGAAATTTCTGTGTTGTTTGGTGGTGCATTTGCCTTTGGTCTGTTTTGTCATGAAACCATTTCCAAGGCAGTAAAAATTGGCACACATTACAAAAGCTGAAGGTCAATCAATACCTTGACAATGCAGTTGTAGAAACAGAAAATTGCACCTTATTACCCTCTTTGTTGCACTACAGCAACATTCGATTCCAGTAAAATGGGTCATTGATTCAAACATGTTACTATTCACTATTGAAAAGTTTGGTGTTATTATGATCTGCCATGCCTGCTATAAAAGGTACAAGTTATTTATTAGTACCTAGAATAATAATGACTACAACGGGGGCACAGCTTTTATGTTTGAATCCCTACGGTGACTCAAATTTCTTAGATTTAGTATAAAAACCAACTTGCTTCATCAGGAACTTGCTAAATATTTTTTCCTCTTAGGTACTGGTGCATATCTGAGTATTCATAGATTCATCAAAGAGATGCAGTACCGTGTGTTCAATGCTACTTTCACACCAACAAATATGTAAAAACACCCCATTTATTAAAAACAAACATTAATGCCTAATTTCTAACACTTCCGCTGTTTTTTTTTTCATCATGTCTGCTTTAAATATGTTCCACAGCGAAGAACGACTGGCTCGATTAGTCAAGTACCATGACAAACCCGAATAATCTTTAATTTAATAGGAACGATACGTAAATGTGTGCATCATTGCTTAAAGTATATTGGTGTATCATGCTGGGTTAAAATGGTTGCAAATAGATGACATGAGGTTATAATTACCCCGACGTCATAATTATCACATATATCTGCAGTGAAAGGGTTTGGAAATTGGCCTCCATGGTGGTCTTGCTCACATATATGTGATTAACGCAGTAAGAATTGACTCTGTGCGAAGGTTCCAGTATGGCACTGCATGGCAGAATCTGATGCAACATACAGTAAGCGTCATTTCATTCTAGGTGAGTCAGGGCACGGAGCCGCAGATTTCAGCAGGTGTTAATTTACGGCTGCTCCAAGTGTATTCTCTTGATGGCTGCAGTCAAACCCAGCAGCTGGGTGATCTACAAAAGGCAAACATAACCTTCAGTCGTAAAGTCTGGCATCTGCGCCAGAACATGGATTGCATAGTTAAAAAGGAGGGCCACACAGCATGAGAGAAATAACATCATTTTGTATGAATATGGTTGTGTATTATAATCGGTGATAAGGATGAAGATTTTCACGTGAGCACCCGCGTTATAATTTATGCACTAAGGATCATTAAATTGACTTATCAGACAGTCATCATTTATAATTGAACTAGTCAGGGGTTTTCAAACCTTGTGCCGCCAAGGACCTCTTTTCTTGTAGATAAAGTCCATAAGTCCCCTACTGCATATTTATTTTTTGAGCATAATTTAAAGATTTTAATATGATACATTATTTAAATGTGGATTTAAATAATTGGTTATTTATTAGATTAGTTTTTTTCCACTAATTGAACACATTTTATTAAAATATAGGCAAGTCAAATTTAACATCATTTATAGATATTATTGATATATATTATAGTATACTATATATGTATATATAAACTATAGGCCACTTTATTATATACCCCCATTCTGATTCATTAATCAGGTAATTATGCAGTAGCAGTATGATGCATAGAGTAAAACCATACAGATACTGTTCAAGAGGCAAAATGAGACAGTTGAGTATAAAGACCAGGCAAGGCATCTTCAACTGTCTAGATTCGGTGAGACTGTGCCTACTTTAGCCTCGGATTCCTGTTCTTGGCTGACAGGACTGGGTCCGGATGTAGCCTTCTGCTGTAATAGCCCATTCAACTTAGGGTTCAAGATGTCCGTTCTGTGATTCTTGTCTGCTTACAACTGTTGTAAATAGTGTTTATTTGAGATATAAAAGCTGTCTTGTTAGCTCAAGCCTTATTTATTTATTTATTTATTTATTTATTTATTATACCATTCTCCCAGTCTAATGTTTGATATGAACATTACCTAAGGCATGATTTTTATGTTGCTGAAAGGTGTTCCGAAGCATACAATACAATACAATACAATACAATACAATACAATACAATACAATACAATACAATGCAGTGAAGTGCAAAATAAAACAGCACAGTGCAACACAACAGAATACAATACAATAAAATGCAATAAAAATAAAATACAATACAATACAGTGCAACACAATACAGCATTATGCAAATACAATGCAATACATTACAATAGCATACAGTATATTAGAGTGCAACACAATACGATAAAATGAAACGTAATAAAATACAGCACAGTACAGTTCAATGCAATACAGTGCACTGAAATACAATACAGTACAAAAGAGTGAATACAGCAAGATTAAATATGATATATTCAAAAAATGAACAAAAATATGTCTCATGTGATATACGTATGCAGAATATAGAGGTGTAAACATTTAAGTTAGTGATGTTTGGATTTAAAGCCTATTCAATTTACATGATCAGTAAAAAAAAAAAGAATATAGAAATAAAATAAATATTACAATAGGGTTGGTTTTCCAATGCATTTAAAAAAAAAAAAAGAAAGAAAAGATAATATATAGACCCTGGATATGCTTCATGAACCCCTGGCAGTCCATAGGCCCACTTTGATAGCTATGGAAATAAATAATCAAGATTAATTGACACAAGCTGTGAAATATAATGCATTCTAAAATCAGAACTTGACTGTAATTCAAGACTGTCTCAGATTAAATGCCAACTTTACTAAACCAGTAAAAGAACAATAGCTGGACTAGACAGTAAGGAGGGCAATTAAAACTTCAAAGTGAAAACATAACAAAAAATAAAATAAATAAACATGCTTTTCTAGCTGACAAGGCTGCCACATCCGTTTAAGTGCCAGCCCAAAACAGCTTTGTTAGGTGTGTCTAACAGTTCCTAACAATGTCCGTCCTCATCTCCATAATCCCCCTTGTCCAAGAGTGAGAGTGAGAGAGAGTGACAGAGAGTGTGTGAGGGAAAAGGGAGGTACTGGGTTATATGCATGCCTAGGCTTAGTTGGTTGTGTCATTCCTGACAGCTTTATTAACTGCAAAATTTCCCAATTGCTACACACTAGCCAGATTTGCCACTTGGACTCGCGCAGAACTGGAGAGGAGCGATAGCGGTTGACCTGGCAGTACCCAGACAGGATGAAAGACCCTCGCCACCGACGCGAGTACACATTCACACAGAGCTGATTAGAGCCGCCCAGATGGGTTATTGCATTTCCAATTCCTCCCGCAAAACCGAGCCCCCTATGGAGAGAAGCTACATTTAGCTCCACAACTCTAAAACAATCAAAATAGTCGTATGACTTTAAATGATTGAGATAAAAATTAAAATGGCATGAAAATAATAAAAATGCTCAGAACTTTTAATTATGTCTTCGGACATTTTGCCTCTCTGATGTGGTACTTTACACCAATTAAGCTCATGCATTTTCATTTTTCGGAGATCAGAATAATTCAGTAGGCTATGAATTCTGTCTTAGACATCACTCTTCGGGAGAACTGAACAGCTGATCTTCTGATCCAGTCTTGCTCCTTATTGGTTAGTGTTCAAAGTTATATCATAGTCTCAATATCAGGTACTAGGATGACATAGATTCTATTAAATAAATAAATAAATAAATAAATAAATAAGTAAATAGATAAGTAAATAAATAAATAAATAAATAAATAAATATTTAATATAAAAAAACTGTGGCAATAAACAAAATAAAAATGCTAGAGGACTGACATTTAATTTTTCATTGTTTGGAGCAGTGATGGTTTAGGCAGTTCAGGCTCTAGGTTGCTGATCAGAGTGTTGGGGTTCAAGCACTGCTCGCTCTATGATGCCCAGCCACTGGGGATAGAGGGCATCATAAACACTGGTGCCAAACCTCGAGGAATGGATGGGTTTCACCATGAAGGGCATCCAGCATTAAACCTGTGCCAATAACTTAAGGATTAAATTATTTGATGTGGCGATCCCTAGAAAAAAGATAAATAATCGTAAAGTAAAAAAAAGAAATGGTCGTTGTTTGGTACACAAGTAAACTGGTGCCTAAGCCTAACTGAAAAATAAAACATTTCCTATGTTAGATCATTATTTACATGCATAATTATTAATAAAATTCACTATGAACAACACTTCCTCCATGCAACATAGTCTATTAAAAGTAATCCCTGGTTGCTAAGCAACATATCAGACAAAAAATAGGGTACTCTCTAGACAGAACAATGGGTTAAGTTTAAAAGATTTATTTATTCAAAACCCTGTAGGTTCAAACTATTTGTAACAAAATTCATTTATGGTGATGCATCCACAGTCTCCAAATATAAAGGATTTTACAACAGCTTTGAACATACCTTAGTCCATCAAATCCACCAATTTTTAATTGTAATTTTATGACAATTAATGTAAATAATCCATGAAAAAATCACTTGCATTATAACAGACACTTTTTTTTCTGTTAAAGTTAATACAATTTTTTTAAAAGGAGCTTGTCATTTTCCTAAGAAATTTTGAAGCACAAAGTTTGTATATTGGACACTATTTACATAAATCTTAAATAAATGTCCTCTTATAGAAAGGACCTGCATTTTTTTATTTGTTAAATTATAAGCCATTATATTGCATATTATAAGCCATAAATTAATTTGTGATTGTCTGTTTCTTGTGTGTGTAATCATTGCAGTTAAACATGATTTCCTCACATCTTGCTGCTGTAGGAATTTCCTTAGGTTTTGTACTATTTGGACTAAGGCACTTCAGACCAGGCTATAATCTATGATGAATAAAAGGATGGAGTTTACCTTTAGGCTTCAAACCACATATTACCTCACCACATATCAGCTTAAAAAAGCATAGGCATGTTTTGTTCAAAGGCCGCCAGATGTCTCAAGTTTCCAGTATGGAGGAAGTCATGATAAATGATGCTTTAGTGTGTAACCTGGAACCTGTCCTATATGCTGGGAGGAAAATATTACTTCAATGGAATTAACATGCATACGCCATCGTCAAGCCAAATGGGGGAACATTATAGAGTCTGACCAAACAAAAAGTCACTGATTCATAACCAATGAATCTACTAAGGAGAACTAAGGAGATTGATAGGGAGATCACTCAGACACTTGGTGAGGTTGCATAAAAAAATTTACATTAGAAATCACAGGCTGGATTTAATAGTGAAAATAAAGTCTTCACAAATCCAAAGTGATTTTTTTTTTATAGGATTGGGACAAAACAGCTGTATGGCCATAAGGAAACCAGTTATTAGTGAGGCTAATCAGAAAAACGGCTTCAATTGCTAAGAAGAATCAAGATTTGAAAAGGTCATGTGGTCTGATGTGTCCAGATTGACCCCTGTTCCAGAGCGATGGGCGCGTCAGGGTAAGAACTGAAGCGCATGGACCGATGCACCCATCATGCATTGTGGCCTCCCTCTGGAGGTATTATTATGATCTGAGGTTGCTTCAGTTAGTTCGGTCTACCTGAATGTATTGAATGACCATGGCGTCACATCAATGGAGTTTTTCTTCCCTGATGGCACAGGCAAATTCCAGGACTCAAAGTGTGGACGTCAAACTGGTTTTGGGAGCATGAGGAATTTTTTTCACACATGACTTGGCCACAACATTGCACCCTGTAATCAAAGTAAAAGGTGGTCCAACAAAATATATGAATAAGAATGTGTAGTGTTTTTTATTTATTTATTTATTTTTGTCCGGGAGTGTAGTTGACACTACACCGTCATGTATGTGCATCTATCCATTTAAAGCCTGTAATTAGTTTACAAACATACAAGGGAAATTGTTCTCTATTGCTTCATCGCATCAACACACGCTGGAGCCATCAGACTGTCTGAGTGCCGGCCAATATGGAGACGATTACTATCAACCTGCATCATCACGAACAGTAACTTGATCATAGTAAGCTGATGCTCTTCCACAGTACGCAGTGTATTGGGCATAGTAAGTGCTTCAATGTGTCATTACGCTACACTCAGCTATTACAATATGACAATGCTAAGTGTTGTTTCATAAAGAAGACAAGTGTAATTGCATTAATGGCTGAAGATAATGGCCAGTTAAGCAGATGAGTGGGAAGTCCCTTCACAGAGTTAAGTTGTGTCATTTTTTACGCAGTTCTGGAAAATAAAGGGTTTCCTATAACACAAGACTCAATGCCATAGCGTCACTCCACTGATTCATTCAGTTGCTTCTATTTTGTTGAATAAATAGTTTGCTGATTTTTTATGTAGATCACATTTATATGTGCTACTTTGTCTCTGCTGCTTGTAAAGAGTGCGCATGCTATTGTATGCGTTTTGATAATGAAGTGACGAGGCAGGAGCACCATAGATATATAGTATGTGATCACAAATCGGATTGCATTTATCCGCTGCATTTGTTAAACTGGCACCATACAAAACTGTGTGTTTGCAGGCAGACAATTGAGGCAATGTCAGAAGTAGTTTAAATAAATAAATAAATAAATAAATAAATAAATAAATATTGCACAGCATTGCACAGCACAACAGTTCGCTTATGCAACGCTCTCTTTAGATCTCGCCACAGCATTTTCAATTTGGTTGGCTGGACTTTGACTAGGCCATTCCAAAACCCTTATTGTTTGGATTTTTCAGCCATTCTGATGTAGATTTACTGTAGTTTGGTTCATTGTGCAGTTGCATAACCCAACCTCGGCCAATCTTTAGCTGTCGGAAAGGTGCACTCACATTTGCCTCTATTATTTGCCTCTATTATACTCATAGAGTACATAAAGGAGTTCATGGTCGACTCAATGACTGCAAGGTGCCCAGGTCCTGTAGTTCCAAGGCAAGCCCAAATCATCACCTTTTCCACTGCCATACTTGACAGTGAGTATTGAGGTGTTTCTCCTGAAATGCTGTTGAGTTTTTCCCCAAATATGGTACTGGGCATTAAGGCCAAACAACTCCACTTTGGTCTCACGCGTCTATACAGTAGGACTTTGTTCCAGAGGCCTTGTGCTTTGTTCAGATGCAGTTTTGCAAACCTCAGAGACAGAACAGATTCAGAACCTCAGAATCCTTTAAAAGCACAACATACTTGTTCAGTCTTTTTCTAATTATCTGGTCATGGACTTTAATATTTAACATGTTGGGGCGGTGGTGGCTCAGAGGGCTAAGGCACTGAGTTACTAATCGGAAGATCGGCGATTTGATTCCCAGCTCCGCCAGGTTGCCATTGTTGGGCCCTTGAGCAAGGCCCTTAACCCTATCTGCTCCAAGGGCGCTGTATCATGTCTGACCCCAGTTGGATATGCGAAGAAGGAATTTCACTGTGCTGTAATGTATATGTGACTTTACTTTACTTACTTATGTTCACCGAGGAGTGCAGGGTCTGAGATGGAGCTCTTGGTTTTTTTTATTTTATATTTCTCTGAGCATTGCATGGTTTGACCTTGGGGAGAAGGTGCTGGGACGTCCACTGCTGGAAAGATTATTCCTGCTGTCTTACTGTAGAATGTTGAACTTCTAATTGTTTGGAAATGGTTTTATAATCTTTTCCAGAGTGATGCAGCAACAATGAATGCTTCAGACCAGCAAACTGCCCAAACATCTGCTTTTATAGAGGTCTGCACACCTGCTAGTGATCAATGAATCAAGGGCTGATAACCTGGCTGCAACTTAAGGAAAAACGACATGCCAGCAGTTAGGGGGTACATAAAATTGTTAGTACTTTTTTTTATTGGTTAATAAACATTTTTTTTAGAAATAATAAAACGGTGAAAAAAGTTATATGTTGTTATTCATCTGAGATTGTATATGACAACTACTAAGACCCACTGTGAGCAGATAATTTAAATTTTGTTTTTACACAGAATTACTGTACACAATTGAAATAAGGGGTGTATATATAATTTATTTATATAATTCATTAATGCATTCATTTAACCATAATCATTTTTCAGTCCCAGTTTAACCCTTGTATGGTGATGTTGTATATATGAAAAAAAAAAAGGTTTTTTGCTTTTAATCACTAATGATTTCTTTTTCTTTCTTTCTTTCTAAAGTTAAAAAATGTTCTTGCCAGTCTCAGCGAAGCAAGGCTCACTGAAGAGATACAGTATCCATGGCAATTTACACAACACAACAATCTCACTGAATACACAGGCTATTCATGCCATCCTATAAAGCGCATGAGGGCCAGAGTTTGACTGTGTGTGTTGCATATGTATTTACACTCGATACTGTCTTTCTGGCTGCTGACCGGCTCGTTTTGAAGCTGGCTGAGGGTCAGTTCCATCCTTTACAACTGTACGTGCAAACAAGACAAAACTCACACACATACAGTATGCACACACATATGTATATGTACGTACTGTATATACAAACAAACCAACCCACACACATCCACACACATGGCACCTACATTGTCAGCACACATCTTCTTTTTTTTTTTTTTTTTTTTGCGTTTGTGCTTGAATTGCATAGTGATTTAATACGCTGAGACATGAAATGTTTGTGTTGTTACTGTCCAGTGGGTAAAACAATATCATTTGCACTACAGATTAGGAACAATGAGCCATATACAAGGTAGAGCTCCAGAAAGAACTCATTTACATGCAGAAGGCCTGTGAAAACTGTCCAGGACTGTGAAAGCTGTCCAAAATTCCTAAGAATAAACCACACCATAAGCCGTGCTGGGGAGATGTGCAGCTTTGTGTTTACTCCCAACATGCAAACAAATATATCTTTAGTGTTTTCCACCTGTGAAACATGCCTCTTCTTGAGCAGGAGCTGAGCTGAGCTTCTGTTGCCACCTCCTCTGGGCCCAGAACTCCTGGGAGCACACACACTGCTGCTGTGTAAGCCATCCATGCTGTGTGTGTGCGCGTGCATGCATGCGTGTGTGTGTGTGTGTGTATGTGAGAGAGAGAGATGTTACTCTGTTCTGCGCTGTGGATGTGGAAGGTCACGCTGTCCTTTTGATCGTTCAGCTCACGTGGACTTCTGTCAAGCTATTTATTTTAACTTCTGCTAGATGAGGGATTTTTTTTTTACCCTTTGAATCTCTACAATGATTTCTAGCTAATAAATCAATTTCACATGCATCATATTTCTATATAAATGGTGACTTTTATACCTTGACATGACATTTAGTAGATAATAAAATTGAGCAAAATGCTCTATTCCTGTTATAAATGCTTCAAGTTCCACCAAGTGATTGGCTCGGATCTGATTGGTCATGTACGTTATGTCCAATGGCGTAATGCTTTAATAACTGGAATTTATTAATAATAAATTCACCTTACACAGTATGCAAACAATATTTAGGCTTTAAGGTGCGGATCAAAACTGTCGACAAAATTTTTTACAGTTTTCATACTTTTATAGTTGCAATGAATTTTTATAGTCTTTGCAAAATGTAGAAAAATGAAATAACTTAAGATTTTGAAATTACTTGTTTTCTGATACAAATTTCAGATTTTTTATTATAATGTCATAATTCTGAGATTAAACCCCGAATTTTTAAGAAAAAGATTAAATTTAGAGTTTTGAGATTACATTCAGAATGTTCTAGATTTAAATCTAGAATACTGAGAATAAATTCAGAATGTTGAGGTTAAAGTCAGAATTTAAGAGAGATTACATAAAGAATTTTAAGGAAAAAGTCAAAATTTTAAGATTAAATTCAGAATTCTAAGAAGAAACGGTCAGAATCCTGAGATTAAATTCAGAATGTTTAGTTTAAAGTTGAATCCTTAGAATAAATTCAAAGTTTTCACTTTAAAATTTGAATTCAAATATTACATTCAGAATTATGTGTTTAAAGTTAGAATTCTATGACAAAAGTCAGATTTCCGAGAAATTTCTTTTCTTTTCTTTCTTTGTATTCTTGCCCTTAATTCTCTTCTATAATAATGGTAGCTGTTGGGGGCAATTATTTATTCTGATGGCATGCTTTGGCTTCAGTTCCATCCCCTTTGACAGAAGCATGACTAAAAATCAATACAAACTTCCTCTGGCTCACCTTTATCCTCTGATTATACGCTTCTATTCTGATGGGTGTGGTCTGTTTGGGGATGACCCCGGCCCCTATGCACAGAGCCCGAGTGCTTACTGAACGATGTGAAAATGATGTAAAGCAGTTTCTATGACCTTTCCAGTCACAAGCTCTCAACCCAGCCTCTTGACCATTATCCCCAATAAGGGAATCTTCAGTAAGAATGGGCTTTAGCTCTCCATTACAGTCCGAGAGATTTGTAGACTCGATGCCAAGATGCATTTTACGATGCCTTGTATTGACCCAAAAGATTCTGTTAATTTTTTATTTAATTTGTCGCCTGTATACGGTATGTTTATTACGTTTTTGTATTTGCATAGAATGTTAAACAAATACAAAAATGCTATTAAAAAAAAAAAAGATTATTATATGATATTGCAAATAATGTTATTTTCTTTATAACTTTTTGTCTTTTTTTGGATGAATCGTGTGAGTGTTTCTCTTGTGAGCGGATATATAGACCTAGGACAGCTCACGACACATTTATGACAATGTTATTTAATGCAAGTAAACTTTTTTCCTCCCACGTTTTAAATTGCACACGGTGCCCTATTGTAAATATATTCCTGGTCTGGGTGGAGGTATTCCCTGTATAAATAAAGGTACATATGAGTAATAGTGTAGTTCAGCAAGCAAAGCAGGCCTGGGATAGAGAATTGGACTGTGCCTTGTGGACTAACCCGGGAGCACAAACAATCACGCTCTCCATTAATTCCTACCCACGGATTCAGCAGCGTGTCACACAGCTAGCTGTTGATCATACACAACACGGGCCACTGTAGTATGTCTCTGTCAAAACTGTGCGGGCAATTATTTCACCCCTATCCCCTCAGAGGATCACAAGATGCCCGTTCTGACAAGAATGTTTTTCTCTCCTTCTTTCATAACCGGTACGTTTGTAAACATCGTTACGGCGATTTGGTCATTGTGATTCAGACCACGGGCTTCGCTGCTGCATTTACATGCTCGGAAATAACGCTCATGGAATGTCAAGTGATTTTTCTTTGTAATTTCTTTTTCATTCTCCCCCCCCCCCCCCGAAAAATAAATAAATAAATAAATAAATAAATAAATAACTCACCCTGCGTCTCACCCAGGGAGGACGTTACCATGTTTGCCCCTGCCTGTTTTTTTTTTCCTCTGGTCTGTGTTTTTAATTAAGAACCTTTCCAGGGTGCACATTTTCATGGGCTCACCCTGAACTGCACAAGCAGATGGTTTCTGACACTTGTTAAAGTCTGAAGGCATCATCCTCACTTTCTCTCTCTCTCTCTCTCTCACACACACACATGCTGATGAACTCTCCCAAGATTCGCTTCGCGCAGCACATTGTGCGAGCTGTTACCTTCCAGAACACACTCTGCCCTTGAGCTAAAGGCACAGCAAGAGGGAAAAAAAAGAGCTGGCTGAACACTTATTTAGCGTTGGAGATGTCTTCATTCCCCTGCAGAAAGATTCCATCTACATTTGAAACATCCAGGTCACCGTGGCATTTCCAAACCAACAAAAGTCTCTCTCTCTCTCTCTCTCTCTCTCTCTCTCTCTCTCTCCATGTCAACTAGACAAAGTTCCATGATAATTCAGATGTCTGTCAGATTTCTCCACTTTTCTATTAACACTTGAATTTCTGTCCATTTCTGAGCTCTGGTACTACTGTAGCTTCGCCCGGCTCTATATGTGTCCTACTTTTCACAGCACAGCATGAATAATGTGCGATGAGTCTCATGAAAGAATCATCACTGCCAATGAATTATTGATCGGTCAGGGAACTGTAAGCATAGGTTACAAAGTGTGTTTATACACACAAAATTAATCGCTCTTCAGTATTAATTGACGCCAACTGGAAAGCAGAATTGTGAGATCTGTGCCCTTTATATTAATGTGGACATATAAATATTATATGATTGCAGTAAATCATTGGCCGGGGTCAGAAATGTATAGTGTGTTTAAATGAAAGCATAATTTGTGATATGTCAATATACTCAAGTATACTCAGGTGAGTTTTAAAAACATTGCGACTTTCAAATGGACTCAAAAATAAATAAAATAAATAAACAAAACAAATAAATGCATGAATAAATAAATAAATAAATAAATAAATAATATGATGAGATTGTCATGTGATGCAATGAACTTGATGTGATTTTGTGTGAAAAGTTACTTTTAGCACTAATCTGAAACTGTTTTTGAGCACCTACACTGTTTTTAGACTGAAATATCACCTCTGTAAGTTTGCTAATAAATAAATAAATAATGTCATTTTTACATACTTAAGCAATTTGCTAGAATTTTTATTCTCTAGCAAATTATGTTCCTAATTTGAATCCAATTGACCCTATCCTAACCTGACATTTTTTTTTACTTATTTAATTTGTTAATATTAACATAGTCAGTTAATAATAATAATTTAAAAAATGGTGAACCTTACTTCAGCAAACTACATTTTTCAAATTAGATGTAGTTTGTAACTTCCAAGCAGGCTAAGAGAAACCTTCGTGGAAGACAATGCTTATGGAATATGGAAGTAGTTGGCTGAGGAAGTGAAGAAGTGCATTTGTGAGGTCAGACACTGATGTTGGACTGGCTCGCAGTAAGGGGCTGAGGCCAACTCCTGAAAAACAACCCCACACCAGTTCCACCATCACTGCGCACCAGTGCACAAAGCAGGATTCATACAACATGAAGGAGCGAGTTTGATGTGGAAGAACTTGACTGGCCTACCCTTGACTGGGATGAATTAGAGCGGACACTGCAAGCCACACCTATATATATATATATACAGGTACAGTATTTTGAGAGCGAGAGAGAGAGAGAGAGAGAGAGAGAGAGAGAGAGAGAGAGCTCATATAAACCTTACACACACCTTTATTTGTTTACTATTTTACCCATGATTACAATGATATTAGTTACCTATTTCTATACTGTTTATACATTTCCTGCTATGGGCATAAAAATTGCATGAACAAAGATTAACATTGCATGCATTGTATTATGATATTGTATATACATGCATTGTAAATGAAATTAATAGCGTAAAATTATATATAAATAATTTATATACACGTATATAAATGTATAAAATGTTGTAAATCCTCCAGACATCTATGATAAGAAAACAATTGCTTTTGCAGCAACATAGATTTGGCTTATTTCGCTTGCCAAATCGTCTTCCATTCCTCAAGGTTATGAGGGTTCTTCCAATGGATTCACAATCCTTCCCAGATTTTTAGCAGGAATTGCAAGATTGACTAGACCATGCCAGGCCTTCTTGTTTTAATTTGGCATAATGTTTGGGGTGAGTGTCTTGCTGAAAATTTCAACTTCTTCCAACTATCATTTTTTTCGCAGTGAGATTAAATCCTTCTCTAATATGTCTCGGTACTGTATGTTGCTTTATTCGTGTAAAAATTCATTCAATGATGAGTAAAGCCCCAGTCCCATTTGCCAAATGGTGCCCCATATAAAGATTCTCCCACTGCTGTACTTCACTGTGGTGTTCTTGGGATCACATATGCAATCATTTTCTCTCCAAGCAACAGAATCTATTGTTCTGTTTCATAAAATATTTTTAGACATGTGCCATGTCAATGCCAGAATCAGTGTCAAACTCACCAAACACCCCTGACACTATCAAACTGCACTAAAAAGGTGAAGAAAGAGTGAAAAAGAACTGGGTAAGCTTTATTTATTTTTTTATATCAATATAATATGTGAGGCAGGTGTGTCTCCGCTTATCATTATACTGAGGTACGCTGACGTTACTGAGGTGAGTTTAGCTAACGTTTGGCTTCATGTTACCACCCTGTACAGCAGTTAGCTAATCGTTCATAGCCGTATGTTATGTAGTTAAGAAGTAGTGGCGCTTTGGTACTCAGTAAGTTAAGGGCTATAAAAACTGCCAGAGTCACTAAAGCTCATGTATGAGTTTTATACTGTATCTGTGTTACCTTATTTGTATGAAAAGTAAAATAATTGAGAAAATACCCGGTTAATTTAAAACATCACTGTAAAAATCCCGAGAAATAAAAAGTAAAATCATTGAAAATATCAAACCCTTTTAAATATGAAGCAATACGTACACTGTAAAAAATAAATTGTAAATTTTACGGTAAAAAAACGGCAGCTTTGGTTACCAGAATTTTACCGTAAAAAATACGTTTAATGCACTATTTAAAAAATAAGCCGTAAATTTTATGGTAAAAAAAAACAGCAGCTGTGGTTGCCAGAAGTTTACCATAAAAAAAAGGTAGCAACATTTTTGGTTGTACAGGATTACACTCATTATACTGTATATTCTATGGATTTTAACTGTTTCTTTTTTTTTTCAAGCCTGGTTCGATTCCCGGCCAGGCTTGAAAAAAAAAAATTGAAATCCGTAAAATGAGTGCAATTCCGTACAACCTAAAAACATTGCTACCATATTTTTCACAGTAAACTTCTGGCAACCACACCTGCCGTATTTTTACCATAAAATTTACGCTTTATTTTTTTACAGTGCAATAACGTATTTTTTACGGTAAAATTCTGGAAACCACAGCTGCCAGTTTTTTACCGTAAAATTTACGTTTATTTTTTACAGTGTAGCTTTAACACATCATTAGAATTTCAGAAACATCTTTTACACACTCTGGTGATGTAGAAGCCTTGTTATGATCATAACTAGATATTCTGTGAAATGTATTTATCTTTGTCTTTACAAGACTTCTTTTGTTCTCTTTAACCAGAACTCTGCGGTGGATGATTGGGGTCAGAGGGGAGAAGGCTGGTCTTTTGGGGCTACTGGAGGAGTGTGAACAAGGCATTGGAGTTGTAGTTGTCATTGATGGACTGATGAGTGATGCTTGGTCAGGTCTGTGCTTTAAACATCGAATTCCAAAAAGGACTGGACTTAAACCTATGACTTGGACAGACACGCTCCCTTCACGTTCACATGCTGAGAAACAAACTCTCGTTGCCATTGACTCTTTTTTTTTTTTTGGGACTGACACATTGGGACTAGGTTTTATTATTATTTATACTGTAATTATGGTTATAATTATTATAATATTGTAATATAAAAGAATCATTAAGAGACTGATAAGCATCTGGTGTTAGCCAGGTATTTTATAGACCTCTAAACAAAGAACCTGTAATCCCCTGTTGTATGCAGATCCCCGTTTTAACTTTGAATAGTTTTAAGAGAATAAAGTTTTGTACAGTAATGTTTGTGTGTTTAAATTGTTAGAGTATTGTTAGGCCAACTTGAACCAGTTACATCAATGGGGGACAACTTACCTTTTTGAGGCAATGAAAGGTTGGGCTCAGTGAACCCTAGAGAAATTAATTATAATTAATTAGTTAATTATTTACTAATTAATTGAGCTCGCAACCAATGCTACTTGAGCTGACGTAAATATTTGAATTACAAGATTTTATTTGATAAGATTTTGAACTGGATACAGTTGAACTGGTAATATGTTTAGTTTGCTCATCAAATTTCTCTAAAAAGCTGTGCAACTTGATGCTAAACTTTTGTTACGTTGAGGCTGCATTTATTTATTTATTTATTTATTTATTTTACAGTGTAAGGTCTCTAAGTTCACATGTTAATTGAGAAGTACACACTCAGTGTTTGCATACTTGCCCTTACTATTGAATAATGCTTATACATTTTCTTGCCATGATGCATTGATTTGATCTTTTGATTTTGATTCTCAGCCTGCATCGAACACATTGTTTGTTGATTGCCTGACAATAGTCTGTTTGCTGTTTAGGACATTAACTCTTCATCCAAAATTCAGATTCAGATTCATTTCAAGATCAAATTTAATCACCTGCACCTGTATCGTTTTTAGTGCAGAAGTTTTGCATTGAGTGTAGGAACAGAGATAATGCAGTTCAGTACTTGTAATGTTCTCTGTGACAGTGTTGTTTCTGCTGCTTTCAGGTCATTCTGCATCTTTTTTAAGTCACTTAAAAAAAAAAAAGTTACTGCTGTCCAATGTTGTGACTGACATCATGGTATACTAATGTTACTACATAATAATAATAATAAGAAGAAGAAGAAGAAGAAGAAGAAGAAGATGATGAATGTGGGATGGTGGCTTAGTGGTTAGCACTCTTATCTTGCACCTCCAGGGTCCGGGTTCGATGCCCCCCTCGGTTCTGTGCATATAAACTTTGATGTTCTCCCTGTGCTTGGTTGGTTTCCTCCCACAATCTAAATTCATGCAGATCAGGCTAATTGGTGTTCCCAAATTGCCAGTGGTGAGTGTGTGTGCCTTGAGATGGATTGGCAGCCCACCTCATGCCCTAAGTCTCCTGGTATAGGCTCCTAGCCCCCCCTGTGATCCTGTATATAGAATAAAGCCGCATAGACGATGACTGGGTGACTTGTATTTAAGGAGGACACATTGTGCTACCTCTCTCCTATGTATAACATTGTCTCTCTGTTTAGGACTAGACCGCTGGACCCCATCGCTTTTCCATGATACACACATATAAATATAGAGAGAAAGCCATGCTTTAAATTACCAGTTCGCAGTTGTTGACAGTTAATTCAGCATAATACGTAGACCTACATTCTCAGGCTTCACAGTCTGGAGATAATTATAGATCTAAGGCGTGGAAATCTGTGGGATTGTCAAAAGGATAATGAGGGGGAAATAAGTGCTGAGCTGGCCACTGAGTCGATTTTTATCTTAGCAAGAGGCATCTTAATAAAGTTAACATCTCCAAATGCAAATGTTATGCAAATAATTACAGCACACTGAGCAGTCAGAAGTGGAGCAGTTGGAGATAACATTGTTTTTTTTCTTCTTCTTCTTCTTCTTTTATCTCTCTTTTTATTGGTGTAAAATTTTATTCATTAAAAAAGAGAGTGTTTCAGGAAGCACTGACAGCAGCCATTTACTGTATATCTTCACAATCTTGCAGACCAGCGTTGTTTTTTCCTCTTTCCTTTTCTGTCTTTGTTAAACTTGTTCATGCTTTTGCAGGATGTTATGGCTAAATCAGTACCAGCGCCTGGCGACAAATTCAGCCTCACTAGTGATTCAGTCTCAGTAGTGCACTGGAATTAACATACAGTAAAGTGTTTGTGCACAACATGTTTTGGGAAAGCATTTGCTAGTAAACACGCAAACATTTAAAACACAACACTAAAGCATTTACTGCTGTTGAGGTGTTTATTAAACCATGATTAATTTTTTCCCCCTAGTGATTAAAAAAAAAATTTAACATGTGACTTTACACAATTTTTTTTTCCATATTTTTTATGTGATCTGCTATGTGACCATTTGTGATTCACAAAATTACCAAATGTGACCAGATTTTTCTATACATGGTTAATTTATTTGCACATGATTTGTTCTCTGTTGTGATCTATTTGTGCTCATGTATATCTTCAAGGTTTTTAGATGTGATTTTTTTTATGTGCATTTTGAACATTTTTACATGTGACTTATTATTTACATGATTTTTTTAAACATGTGACTTTACACAATTAATATACAGTATCTTTGTATTTTTTGTGTGATCTGTTTGATATTGCATCTGAAAGATTGTAATTCTTGAGAATGACCCGATGTGATTTTTCTATACATGATTCATTAAAAAAAAAAAATTAATTTATATACACAATTTTGTGATTCATGTGATTTATTTGTCCTCAGGGATATCTTAAAGATTTTTAGATTTGATTTTACATATAATTTGTATATTTTCACCTTTGACTTATTATTTACATGATTTTCTTTCTTTTTATTTATTTATTTTTATTGTTTTTTCCCCCTTTTTCCCTTTCATTTTAGCATGCTGTTTTAATGATGGCATTGTACACACACACACACACACACACACACACACACACACACACACACACACACACACACACACACACATTTGGATTTATTTTCTACATTAAAGAAAAGCACTGATTTTTATTCCTTAAAACTATAACATAACACAAATGGAATTAAATAATTGTGCATTCGTAATAGTTATAATTCGAGGCGCTGTTTGTTAATTGGTGATTTTTGGGGCTGTTAACTCTAAAAGAATTTCTCCTGCAGCAGAGGTAAGTTTTGGTCTTGCTTTCATGGGATGGTCTTTATGAGAGCCAGTTTCATTATGGTGCTTGATGGGTTTTGCAAATGCACTTGACACAATACTGTTCTTGTAAGAACTATTCCAGAACTGCTGACCTTCATGTCTCAAAATGTTTTTGTTTTTAATGACTGTTTTTGTTGTTATTTATTTCCCTAATGACATACGTGATATTTCATGTGATATTTTGAAAAAAAAAAAAAAAACAGTATTGTTCTAATCCAAACTTTTGATTGGCACTGTGTATGTGTGTGGGGGCAGCGTATGTACAGTATGTATGTACAGTATGTGTGTATGTACAGTATGTTTAGAGAGATAGATAGATAGATATACTATGACACAGGAAATGTTCTTTCAAAAAAAAAATTCCTAAAATAAATAAAGTTATATTAAATGATTCTTTTCAGGTGAAGTTTTTCTTCGGAACCCAAACACCCCCCCATTACCCCCCACCCCACCCCACCCCACTCCCAAACTTCATATCTAAATCATCTATATTATGACTGTACATTCTTTTTGCACTTTTTGTGCTGCTCCAAAGTTTTTTTCCCCTGGTCCTTCCTTCAAGAACTTCTGTCTAGCCTGCACCTGTCAGAATTAACGTAATCCAGACCTCATTAAATGATAAAGAATTTATTTCATAAAGTCCTTACTGTTCCTCTTTATTCTGATGAAGTGCACTTTGAGCTGACAGTCTTACCAGGAAATGAGCGAGCAAATAGTCAAAGACGATTTTAATAAGTATTTATGAAAGTCCTTATTAACAATAAAGTCTGGTAAGTATATTTTAAAGCCCTTTTTTTGGTGAGGAAATCATTTTGATTGCAGTATGATCTCCTTTACACACAGAAATAGTTCATCTGAATACGTTCTGCAAATCTTCATATTGAGGTTCCACTTTCCTATGTAGATGTACTTTCTTTGTACTTTGCTAAAACACCACAGTGTTGTACATCAGTCAACTCTTCACATTCTTTGCCAGTGATAAATATTCTACATTTAATTGTTATATAGAGATGCTAAAGGTTGTTTAATTTATGCGTGTCTGTTAGGGGAATGCAATTCTATGATTAAATATAAATGTGTTTTTCCAAGATTTAACCAAATAATTAGTGAACTGATAATAAGTAAGTCAGCAAGATGCATTTAACAGTTAAAAACTGTTGTCTTTGTGATTATAATTTTCAAGTAGAAGCAAGACTAGTATCATCCAACATTTGCAATTAATGCAGCTATACCCCAGTCAACCGTGACACCACCACCACCAACAGGTGAACAGAATATCATTAATGATCAATTATAAACCATTAAACTGGTAACGTGTACTGGTTAGCACTGTCGCCTTGCACCTCCAGCGTCCGGGTTCGATTCTCAGCCAGGTTCGATTCCCCTCTCTGTGTGCATGGAGTTTGCATGTTCTCCCCGTGCTTGATGGGTTTCCTCCAGGTACTCCGGTTTCCTCCCAAAGTTCAAAGACATATAGGTTAGGTTAATTGGCTTTCCCAAATTGGCCGTAGTGTTTGAATGAGTGTGTGAGTTTGTGTATGTGTGTGTGTGCCCTGTGATGGCTTGGCACTCTGTCCAGGGTGTACCCCATCTTGTACCCTACGTCCCCTGGGATGGGCTCCAGGCCGCCCATGACCCTGAATACAGGATTAAATGGTATAGATGATGAGTGAGTGAGTGACAGGAGTGAACTGGTGACAGGATCATGGGCACCCAAGGCTTACAGCTGCCCACGGGGAGCAAAGGCCAGTCCATCTGGTCCAGTCCTACAGAAAAGCCAAGATGACAGAAAAAAAGACAATACTGGCTACGGTAGAAAGGCACCAGAACACCCAGTGCACCACAACCTGCTGCACTCTGGGCTCACGGCCAGACGCCCAACCTGGCCTCCAAACCCTCCAAACCTTTTGTGTTTTAATGTTAGGGCTGAATTTGAGTGATGTTAGTTTTGCTAATTAGCCATGTAAAGAATGACAAGCCAGATAGACGTTTTAGCGGTTTGACAGTATTAGCATGGACGTTGAATATTTGAAAGCTGATCCGGTTGAGCAGGGTGTACAGATGGGACACGGGAAAGCTGGATAGACTAAATGATTAAACCCTTCACTGCTTTGATCTCTTTAGGAAGAAATTAAGCAAGGACGAGGTAGCACAGTGGTGCAGTGGGTGGCACTGCTGCTTCATAGCTTCAGGGTCCCGGGTTCCATTCTGTGCTCAGTTTACTGTCTTTGTGAAGTTTCTTGTTCGTGTGGGTTTAATGCCGGTAGATGGATTGGCTCAAATAAATGCATGAATTATCTGCAATGGACTGGTGTACAATCTGGTGTTTCACCCGTTTCCCTGCAATAGGCTCCAGATTCACCAAAACTTTGACAAGAGGTCTCAATTATTAAGGCATTTATCAAGTTCTGAATTTGTAGACAAAATCCATCTGTACTCACAAGAATATCAGCATTTATCACAAAGATTTATGTGCGCTGCTTGTGCATGACCACTCTAATTTGCAATGCACACTCACTGGCCACTTTATTAGATACACCTGCTCAACTGCATGTTAACGCGAATATCTACTTAACATTAACATCACATGGCTGGTCCTGAGAGGATCCTTCACAGTCACGCAATCTCAATCCAACAGAGCACCTTTGGGATGTGGTGCATCCAGCAGCTTGTTTAATCTATGCCACAAAGAATTAAGTAAGTTCTGATGACAGAATGGAGACCAACCAGCACTAAAAAGGTGTACCTAATGAAATGGCTGGTGAGTGTAAATGCACGTAAAACATGCATCACTATTCATCTCATAGCAGATTAGAAAATGTGATAGTTGTCTTTGGTGTTTACTTTGTCATTTATTTTAATCTGATTGACATTAAATACGAGGATAATCAATTTATCCCACCCATAATCAGTTGATCCGGAGTGACACTGTTCTACTTCAAGGAGTGTACACATGGTCAGAAGTGTATGTAAATATACCTAACTAGAAAAAGAGTTTTTATAAATCGTTAAAGGTTATATTATTCTTTCAGGTTGAAGCCCCTGAGCTGTAAAGCCTTGCGGTTTATAATCTGGGACAAAAATGCTCATAACTTCCCTTCTACTCAACATTTTGATTGAATTCACAGATTTAACTTCAGGCAAATACCTAAGGACAGACAAAGTTTTATTAAATTCTGTCCAGCCAGTTTTGGATAACGCTTTGACAAAATCTGGTTGGACGGACATACATACATACATACAGACAGACATACAGACAGACAGACAGACAATTTTCGGAGAGCGGTTTTGGGTCCTCCAATAAATGAAACGTAAAGTTCACTGAAAGAGCGAGTTATGACCAATGTACAGACAAAACTTTTAAACTTTTAATTAAACTATTAAGCTCAGATTTCTTTCCTGCGCCCTGAACAGCAGTGACGAACACATATTAGTTATAAAGATTAATATGCAGTGTATAAATAATAATAAAATTAAAAAGTTCACAGTGTGACTATAATAAAAAAATAAGCTGTTATGACAAAAATAAATACATTGAACCGTATTTTAATCTCATTTCTATAGTATCACTATGAGAAAATTCATATTAGACACAAACGAACTATTGCTATTGTGACATTTTTGGTGCATGTTGAAAGAGCGGTCTACACTTTCTGAATCCTAATTTAACCTCAGTATTTGGATGAAGATCACTTCATTCATTTCAACATCAAATGCCTCAGACAACTTTGAAATGTCAGTAAAATCTGGTTTCTTCATTTTCTTCCCACATCATTGTGTGTGTGTGTATGTCACCGTCTGGCTCTCTGCATGCCTAGTGTGTGTGGTGTCCGGGTCAGTAAGGCTATAAGTTTGGCCACACCAGTCTGAATAGAGGACAGACTGCCTGCTCGCTCTTTCTCTCTCATTCTCTATCGGGTCCATCCTCACCATCTGCCCAAAGCACTTGACTGACAGCGCTAGCCAGGGAGATCCAATTGTGCCAGCAACTGAAGGCCGAGGGGAGGGGAGACACTTGACAGCGAGCAAACTGGACGTGACGATGAAGCAAATAAGCCTCCGGCTCCTAAACGCCGCCTATTATAGACACTGCTGGGCTGGGGAGAAATCAGGCACTAAGTGTAGCCGCTAAGCCAAAACGAGCCCCCGAGCTCCTCCCCTAACACTAAAACACAATTACACAGGAAAGGTGTTTGAGTGGGACACAGGAAGGACAGCTGATAGGTGAAAATGGGGATATTTGCGTATTTCCCTAAAGTAAGATAAGTGTCAAAATGAACATGAGTACAGAAGGGCTATTGAGTATATTCAGAAATATAGATGTCTTTTTAGCAAGGAAATGAGAGTCCAGTATAACTTAGGCTGTAAGAGATTGATAGATCAGCCTTTTGGTTTATTTCAATTAAAAAAAAAAAAAAGTAAAGACGTATTACTAAATAGTGTTTCTCCATACTTTATACTTCCTCCCAGTAGCACTTGAATTGTTACATGGGATTATTTAAAAATCTCAAAGATGATGGGGACTAAATAAAAAACACTGATATAAATAAATACTGACACAAATAACATAAAGTGTTTGACTTGGGTGCTGGGCTTCAGGTGCTGGTGTGTCAGGGTGCTTTGGCATGAACTTTACACATTTCTGGAGGTTTATTGCAATGATGAACATGTTTATGAAATAATATTTTGAATAATATTTTGCTTTATGCTGACTTATGTTGACTTCCATTTTGTTTCAGACAGCCATATCCAGAGTGTCTTGCATTTATCATTTGATCACTAGTCCAGAATCTTAAGCACTGAGCTTCCTCTGCCCCTGCTGTTTTGATGACTGTAGTCGAGAGCTCTGTTTAACATATTGCTCCAAAATCTCCAATTTGTTCAACTAGGTTGTGATCTGGTGACTCTGAAGACTGTGTGAGGAGTTCAGTTCATGTTCTGTGGATGGAGTCAGGTTCATCATTGAAGAGAACACATTCATTAGGATAAAAAGCACTGCTATGATCAAACACTCACAGAACCAGACCTCTCACACATGTTCAAACTCTCTCACACAACTAAACACACTATCGTACTCTCACAACCAAACTGCTCATACACGATCGAACTCTCTCACACACAAAAATCTCTCACACACGTTCAAACTCTCTCACACAACATAACCTCTCACACACTACCAAACTATCTCTCATGTACTAACAAACCTCACACACAGAGTTTGATCGTGTGTGAGAGGTTTGGTTGTGTATGAGAGATTTGTTATTGTGTGAGAGGTTTGGTTGTGTGAAAGAGTTTAATAGTGTGAGAGCAGTTTGGTTGTGTGAGAGTTTGATCGTTTGTCTGTGTTTGTGTGAGAGAGAGATTTGGTAGTGCATGAGAGATTTATAAATTTATAAGTGATTGAGAGAGATATTAATATTGCTCTCTTTCTCTCTCTCTCTCTCTCTCTCACACACACACACACACCTACACACACAAACACACACACCTACACACACACACACACACACACACACACACACACACACACACACACACACACACACACACA
>JAAGKR010006628.1:0-24723 GCA_011419295.1 Clarias macrocephalus
CACACACACACACACACACACACACACACACACACACACACACACACACACACACACACACACACAGATGTGTAAGAGAGAGAGAGAAAACAAGCAGGGATCTATATCTTTTTACTGAATACAGAGGTCACCTCTTGTCAAACTCTCCTGTGTTTGCTCTTACTCTTTACACACACACACACACACACACACACACACACACACACATATATATATATATATATACACACACACACAACACACGTACACAGAGCATACAGTCCATTTTCCCATTCTGGCCTCTTAGCTAGCTAACAATCAAGCTAGTTAGCTAGCTAGTTATTTAGCTGAAGGTAAATCACTAGAACTGTTAGCTAGCTGATTCTGTTCACCGCACACACTCCAGTCAGTGTGTCACTCAAGATAAACAAATGCTAGCTAGCTTAGTGAGTTAGCCCCAACGCTACCAACTCTCACACGTTCTCGCGCCATACTTAAACGTTCCCCACGCTTTTATATTCAAAACAAAGACACAAGCTTCAGCCTCTTTTTGATAATCAGCTATGAACAGCTTTTATTCTGAAGGCAACTCATTGTTCCCAGATGTACTGTGGGGCGGAGAGCACCGGCACAAGGCTCCGTCACTTTGTTCTCTCCAAGTAAAGAGAAATAATATTCGCGTAACCCGGTTGAATTTTACACAAATTTACAGCTGCGTGAAGGCGTCACTCAGCTACGATGTGCGGGCCCAAGCACTGGCACCATCACCACCCGGGTGCACCAGAAACACAGTGGGTACAGTGGGAATATGCATTAAAAAAAAATATATATATATATATATATATTTGATATGACATAATAGGGCTGATGTCATAGTGCTTGGGCCCTAATAATAATTGACCTCCATCATAACCGTGCTAAACAGATCAACAATCTAATAAAATTTAATTTACACACCTCCTGGAGCATTAAAGACCGTGTGAGGGCAGTGGCATAGTATTATCCGAAAAGGCAAATCCATCCATCTAGAAACCTCTGTAGTCCAACTAGGGCCCATGGAGGCCAATGGTGACCATTGTATTTATTCCCATTTTCCCATAACTGTGGTGGGACCGCCAGTCAACTCTAGTCACACACTACTGAGAGTTTGGAAATGCCAAATAGGCTAAAATGCATGTCGTTGGCTTGTGGGAAGAAACTGGAGGAAACCCACTAAGCGCAGGAAGAACATGCACACAGATCCTGAGCCAGGAATCGAACCCGGATCAAGTGGCTGGTGGTCTACCCAGGGCCCCAATTATGGGCGGGCCCTTGTAATTCTGGCATGAAATATGACCGATATGGAAAGAATTGAAGAGCCAGAGAGACCGCTCATGTACAGGTCCAGAGTTCTGTGCTACGACCCTGCTGCAATGCATGGCGCTGCTGGAGAGCATCTAGGTGTTTGGCTGATAAGGTAATATAGTGAAATCACACAAAGAGAACATGAATACATGGCATTCTTCTATCCAACACTGTAAGTAAAATAGTTTGCCAAGTCTAGGTCAGAGAGGGAATGTTTAATACGAGCGCCGTGATCGGTGGACGATTTCTCTCATATAGCGAGTTGCAGCTGCAAATGGAAGACAGGCAAAATGTTGTAATTTCTCTCTGATTAAACAGGATTTTTTGCGGTGAGAGTATGTGAGAAAATACATGAAAATATGAACCGAAATGCTCATGTCATTTATTTGGACAACAAATCATGGTTCAGTTGAGTTCAATTCAGCTAATGACTTGTCAATATTTTAATTATAATCATATAATTTTGGAAAACAGCTTTTGGTTTTAGTCGCCACTGCTGTCATTGTGTAGAAAAACAAACAAACAAACAAACAAACAAACAAAAAAATAAAGGACCCACATTTGTCTCCTACGTGTGGTTTTGAGAAGAAAAAAAACTGACCGCACAATCTCTGTTCATCTTTTCCTGACAAGCCTTTATGAATGCACAATAATCTATAACCTTGTTCTGTAAATGTAACATTATAATGTTAAATATATATTACCCCCCCCAAAAAAAAGAAAATTTAAATGGCAGGGGTAATGGGTTCGATCCAAGATGGGTGCGGTGCCATCTTGGACACAAGGCGATGTCTCACGGGGATAAGGGTAATTTTAGATGGATTTTTAGAATTTTTAGATCGGATTCCTCTGTGATGTCCGGCGGCTGGGCCGCTTTCCTGGCTGAGAACAGGGGCCCTGACGTGTTTCTCCTAGCGGTGATCAAAGAGCGGAATACCATTCACGACTTTGAAGTCCCTGGGACGTGTGCCACTCTTCCTCGATTTAGCGCGTTTCGCTTATTAAACATTCCACTTAGTAAACATCAGCAGGTTTAGCTACGCCGAGCTACGCTCCCCGCTGTGTTTTATAGCACGGGGGAGAAGCCCGGGAGCCATTAATGGAGATAGTTCACCCGCGGCCCCGCCCCTTTGCAAACCTGCAGAAGGGGAGGCCGCCTACCTAGTGAGCTTCGGAGTGAGCGAGGAGCGATACAAGATTTGGGCGCACGCCCATCACAGACACATGCCGTGACACAGGTAATAATAAATTATGTCCGATTATTAACAACCCTGTCCTAACTATGGGAAAGTCAAACACAACCTGTGCAATTGCTGGTTTATTCGTCCCCCATGTTTTACAATGCAATTCTGAAGCTATACACATTTGTAGAATCCCGGATGGGAGACGACTTGGCACCAATTAGGTTAATATTCGTATTGTTGTTCTTAGTCCTTTGGCTGTTCCCGTCGACGAGTCGCCACGGTGGACCATTCAATCGGCACAATGCTTTTGGCACAGGTTTGACACCGGATGCCCTTCCTGATGGTTTATCCAGGCTTGGGACTGGCACTGCATCCAGTGGCTGGGGTTTGGACATTGGCTGGGAATGCCTTCCGCATGGCAGGTGAGAAACCTACCACTGAGGCACCAATGCCCACGGGCTATTATTCGTATTATGAGTAGAAAATTAGGGTCTATTTAAACACACATAGCTGATTAATATCTGTATCAGAAGCTCTGACAGTAGGCCTAATGTGTTCTTATGTGTTATAAGGAGCTAGCCTGTTTTGCTGAGGTTCCACAACAATCAACAAGAATGAAAAAGAAAATAAAAGAATCTATTTCAATGATAATAATAGTAATAATAATAACTGAGTTCATGGGATTGAGCACAAATGTGTGAGCTCCTCCTCATCTTTCTCCTGGATACAGCTAATAATTTATTGGAGGCAGCAGGTAAGTGTGGTACATCCCACCTCAACATACTCCGCTGGGTATGTGTGAAGAAGAAGGAAGCTCACACAGAAATATCTCCTACTCTGAGCTGCTGTGGGCCAGACTGCGCCTTCATAAATAATGAAGCGACCTCATGTCTTGTTTGCTAGGGTACAGACTGCCTGAGAACGGGAGCGCATACCCAAGCAGAGAAATCTCATTTCACACGACTCGAAGCTTACCTGTCCCTGCTGTTTGGTTAGGCTGGCAATCCTGCAGCACATGTGAGCATGTTAGGATTTTTCGATTGGAAATTTTATGCCTTATTGATCCAATCCAACGACTGTCATCAGTCCGCACACATTTCCCTGACTGTTACGACCCTGTCCGGATGTAGATATATATTTGAAAATGATGAAATCCAAAGAATCCACGCCTTCAAAATGTACACGCTCTGTATAAGGACAAGCTTACAGAAATAAAACATGATCGAGACGCGATTTAGCGGATTGTGTATTTGTTTAATTCTTTCGTTTGGTCTCGGGCACCGCCAGACTTGTGGAATCAAAGATTATCTATCTATCCATGTGACCGTTATCTATACCGCCCGTTGTGCGAAGCCTACAGCCTATCCCAGGGAACTCAGGGCACATCCTGGATACGTTCCTGCACCAGGGGTACGTTCTGAATGGGGTGCCTGACACATCACACTGACGCATCCAGTCACACACTATGGGGATGTTGGAAATGCCAATCTGCCTATGAGAATCTTGTAGTGTGGGCGGAAACTGGAAGAAACCCACCAAGCATGGGGAGAACATGCAAACTCCACGCACACACACACACAGCGGATACAAGAGTCAAAGCTCCAACCCTGGAGGTGCAAGGCGACAGTGATAACCCCTAAGCCACCATGCTGCCCGAGATTTCCTAGATACGACTTAGTCTTTTACTCAACAATCTCAGATGTGTGCTTAATCTAAACCTTGCACTCTAACCAGCTGCGAAACCTGACTCGGAGAAAATTTCCTTCTCAAAACGAGTCCAAAGTTTAGCAAAGGGAAGCGGTTATGAAAAACATAAAGTCTGAATGGGGAATTATGCATTTCAGTGACAGCTTTGGGACTGCGAGGAGAACTTTCCGTACATCACAAATACGACAAAAAAGTGCTAAATCTCTTTTAAGCGCCTAAGAATGTGACAGAAAAAAAAAAAAAAAAGTTTGGTGTAAGTCGGTACGCAGCGGCACACCGCGGCTCGTGTCAAAGTGTCAGAAGTGCGACCAGCTGAGCTGAAATTACAGAGCGAGTGAGACAATCACATCGAGTAAACAGGTGTTGGCCCAGCACGGGGCTATCGGCAGGTAATCGGGCAAGGCTGCCATCACACACCCCCCCCTAACACGTACACTTACAGACACTCACTCACACACACACACATGCACGCGCATGTGCGCCGACGCACTTGTGCACCTTCATCAAGGCGAAACAAGGAGCTAATGGAAAGTCATTACGTCGGATTTGACCTGCATTTGAATTTTAATTAGCTAGCCCACTCCCCTAAAGCGCCCGCGCATCGACTCCTTCAAAGAAATCAATTCCGAGTCTTTTACAGATGCTACGACGAGGTTCGGCCCATCATCCGCAATCACGGCGTACTGAGTGAAGCAATCAGCAAAACTAAAGAGGGGATAATTAGATGTTCCTTGTGTGTGTGTATGTGTGTGTATTTTAGGCGAACGTTTCACGTTGTACTTTTAAAAAAGAAACAGTGACTGTCAGGAGAGATGTAATCTTGGTTCACAGGTACACACACACACACACACACACACACACACACACACACACACACACACACACACACACACAGATAGACGTGGCCCTACCTCTGTTTCACCTCTGCTGTTATATAGAGGACATCCAGAACTCTTTATACCCTGCTTTCAAAGCTCCCTCACAACACGCCGTCTCCCTGTTCACTCCCTCTCCACTCTACAATAACTTTCCTCCCCCTTTTTTCTTCATCCGAACGTCTCGGCTAAATGCACACTGTGTTCCGTCTCACCTTGCCCGACTTGTCGACGGAGCGGGGCTTAAAAACGGCACAGTCGATACACGTCTGAGAGCCGAGTCTGAGTGCACAAGCCAGGGGATGGAAGGACTCTCGATCAGAGCAAAGGTCGTACGCAAGAAGTTAAAAAAATAAGGCAAAGGCTGCAATTCATTGTTTACATTATGCTTTTACCACCTACAGTAGCTTTATCCCCAAAACTCGACAAGTTTAAGGAATAACTCACCATAAGTTAAAGGGGGAAAAATGCTGCCACTCAATGCAAAGCATGAACTTTATTTATCTTATACCACAGTAATTTGGCAAGGGTCACAATTTTTGTAATGGAAATTGCGAAATAGTTTTTTCACATATCCGAGTTAGGAAGTTGGGGTCAGAGAACCTCTGGAGCGGACAGGGTTAAGGGCCTTGCTCAGGGGGAAAACAGTCGCAGCAGGGGCATGAACCTCCAACCTTCTGATCGGTAACCAAGAGCCTCAACATTTTGAACCACCACTACTCTGAAAAATATTAATACCAAACCCATATTCTGAGCGAGCACCAGTCACCGCTGTGGGAGCACTAAGGACTACCCATCAGACCACTAGGGAACATGAATGTGTGGGACTAACCTGCTGTAACACAAATACGTGCTGAGATGTAAATAGGCAGGACTGATCTACTGTAAAAAAAGGAACTGTCTCTAATAGGAAGGGGCTTCCCTAGCCTGTTGTAACTTTAATGGGCAGGACTCCATCCATCCATCTAGGAACCTCTGTAGTCCAACTATACACTGTGAAGGCCAATGGTGATTAATATTGTATGTATTTGACCGTGGTATTTTACAACCGTGGTAGGACCTCTGGTCAACAGTCACACACTATGGGTAATTTGGGAACGCCAATTAACCTAACCTACATGTCTTTGGACTTTGGGAGGAAACTGGAGTACCCGGAGGAAACCCCGCAAGCACGGGGAGAACATGCAAACTCCATGCACACAGACCCCGAGATGGGAATCGAACCCGGACCCTGGAGGTGCAAGGTGAGAGAGCGCTAATCCACCGTTGGTGGAATCTAGAGACCTCCTATGTCACTAAGAACAAACACAAGAATGTATTTAAAAAATTATAAAAGTAAATACCTCAAATGTGATTTTTTCATAAAGACTGTTATCAGCGACTGTTGTCATCTCAACTTGTACACGAAGCCAGATACCATCAAGGTACAGTAAAGCCAAACCTAAGCTCCAAACTGGTTCATTTAGGAGGAAATCTAGTTAAACAAGTTGCAGTGGTTCTTGTGGTTTATTTGCAATTCAGATGGGTTGAGTTACACGATGCAAATCATCAACTGGACCACACCTAGGGGGAATTCAATTCAAGGAAAAACTGTGACGAGAACTGCACAAAAACAACAACAATACGAAAAATAAAATAATACAGCACAAGCACATTCTTCAGTCCCAAACCTGCTGGATTTCTGCACACATCAGCTCTTTTCATTTGGCAGCTTGTGTAACATATTTGATGGACACCTTTGGCAAACCTGTTGGTACAGTAGGGTCCGCTTTGGGAACAAATCAGTGAAGAGTCAGTGAACTGTGAATGTTACGGCGCTCACCTAGTGTTCTCTGCTTCTGACGGAACTGTACTCATCCCTCCAGCAGGTCTGGACTTGAGGGCTGAAACATTCATGTGGTGTTTGGCTACCTCAGTACAGCTGTCACAAAAAACTCGCTCCATGCAGCTGGCAAGAAACTCCTCACTAGGAACATTTAGTTCAGGTTAGAAGAACAAAAAAATGCACACAACAGAAAGAAACGGCTGTGACACCTGCTGGTTTTTATTCCTTCCTGGCCACAATGGCATTTCTGATCATCAACTGCGGGAAACGGAATGATCTTCAAAAGCGACGACGTGTCTCCCAGTGGAAGCCATTAACATTCGAATGAACTGAAAGTGTAAAAGGCAGCCTAATAACACACGCTATGATTTCACATGAACAGAAACGAGCAATTAATTGATGAACGCAGCGATCACACTAATGCATAGTCGATAGCGCGAAAGGCGTACCCGGAACATTACGGGCCAGTGTGCGAGTTCAGGACCGAGAGTGAATGCATTATGCGCATCGATCGCCGCTCTTCGTGCGCGAGGAATAAAATATGGACCGAAATCCTGGTTGTGACGACGAGAAGAAATACAGCACTGGTAATTTGCGGCGGGGTTTGGCCCTGTGCGCCGTCGTTTGCAAGGAAAGCAAAATTAAGCGCGTTGATTCCAGGGGTTGGTTGCAACGGAGGACTGCTTTCATCAGCAAATTAATTCGAGTGTAAAAACAATAGTTTCAGGTATCGTGCAAGGGGTTCGGCCTCTCGGATTTCCGTGGTCCCTCGGGACTGAGCTGTAGCCCCGGTGAGACCCACCTGTGCTCCTTTTGCTTCCTAATGAGCTCGGCTAGGTGCATCGGCGCAGGACAAAAGCCTGGATATACTGTTACACAGCACTACTGCTCAAAAATAATTACATACTACTGTCACAGCACGACTATATACAGTACTACTGAGCTTTACTGCCATAGAGAGTGTGGATTTCATTATGTATGTTGTCAGAGGAAGCAAGTGCAAAAATATGGGTTAGTGTATACAAAGAAAAAGTGGAAAACCTACAGTACATACTGGCACAGAACACTGACACTGGAGACGCCTTCAACTAGTGTCAAGGAACATCTCCTTATAAACTGTTCCGACTGAGCAATCTGATTGGACTAGAGGCATTTGAGTAGTGATAAGGACACATGGATGTTTAACTAGATATACTAATAACTCCTTAATTATACTAATAACTATCGGTTGCAGTGGGTCTGTCCGGTCCTCCATACTGAGGAGAGAGCAACTGTTGGCCAAAAAACCTCATATAAAACCAGTCGAAGTAACACTTTCAGCAAGAATCTGATATATACATCTGATAATGTTGTATCATCTTAAAGCAAACACTTTGACTGTGTGAACATAATTGCTGTGTTACGGCTGTGTTCTCATATTTATGGCTACAAGACTATAGTTCCAAGCAACGATGAGCGGGCCCAAGCACCCGGACACACCAGAAAGACAGCGGACACCGTGGCACATGCATTTAAAGGAGACATCCCAATACTATTATGACATAATTTTAGAAAAGGAGAAATTTTTTCTCCTAGAAACAAGCCCTAGACTGGAAAAAAAAAAAGCATCACACTATGATGTCACTCAATATGATCACAGAGAAATACAGAAAGTTATCAACCACTTTTGGGCATAAGTTTAAGGCGTCGTCACGACTGATCAAAAAATCCCTTTGCAATTTTGCATTCTCATTGTCTTTAGATCACATCGGCCCGGTTTGGTGGCGATCATATGAATTCCGTAGGAGGAGTATATCAAATTCCTTCGGGTGCATTTTGCAAACGACACAAAGTAATTGACTTTCTGTTGAGTTAAGCTCTTCTCATGCAATGTGAAAACTGTTCAGCTCAATGAGCTCTAAATGTCTACCGGGTTTCGTTTGCACACGTGCAAGTGTGTACACATGACCTACGCATTGATGACTGGCCCCCAAAAAAACGCAAATGGTGGTAAAAAACAAATAGGACTTTTCACACACTATGACATCATAAGGCTGATGTCATAGTACTTGGGCCCTAACTAGCTTCCAACACAAAGCTGAATCCCAAATCGATCTACAATCCCCGGTGGTCAAGGGCCCTACTTTGTGTGTGGGGACAATGGATTGTACGTCCTAGCGCGATAGCTTCTCATTTAGCTTCCCACCTGGACGTTAGCGTAGATGAAATTCTAAAGAGGAATAAATGAAAATATAAGGAGACATTTATGAGATATACATGACTGTGCACCACCTCCATGCTTTATTCTCCTCACCTTAAAGAATTTAAAGCTAATTTCATCACTGTTAATTACTCTGTTAATTACACTAACTGTCGGTTAGTTGGTTCCGCCAAGTTGTGGAAGGATATGTGTTGGCAGAGAAAAATAACTGATTAAATAAAGAAAGAAATCATAATCTATTCATCATAAATGGTGTCTGTGGAACTGCTGTATAAAAGCAATATCATACCCTACACTTATAACATCCACGCTATATCCAGAAGTACAAGCATTCCCTCTCATGTGATATTTCTTAATTATGACATTACAACATTGTTTTTTTCCACTATGTTCGGTGTCCACCCTATAACACAAGTTCCTGCTCTAGGTTTAATAAAATATTAATATGTGCATTAATATTTAATTGTGATTCGAGTTTTGTCTGAGCTGCTCTCATGGAGAATCAATCAAATGTTAACATTACTCCAACTAAAAATGTCTATGTATAGTATAGTAAGAATGTTTTCAAAAAGACATACAGTAACCTGCATTTATTATTTTTTGCAAACCCAGAAAAATTCTGGAACTTCCGGCTCCTAGCTAACAAAAGCTAGGGTTTTTTGGTGCCCTCTAGCTGTCAAGCATAGAACATGCGCAAGATATGCTCCTAAATAGAGGAGGAAAATAAAACACACAATAAGTAATTGGAAAAACACAAGCGCATGTTCTTCCTTTGGTGCTCTGTTCCAAAGGTGCTCACGAGTGTGTGTTTGTGTGTATGTAGGTGGGTTTTTATATCTAGGTAAGGACTAAATGTTCCCACAAGGAAAGGCATATCTGACAGATTTGCTTAAATTTTCATTAGATTTACGTGTCGCACACGGTATCATTAATTATCTGGATTAATAATTATGTCAGTGGAAGGTCCTCACAAGGATAGTATGGAGAATGTGTGTGTGTGTGTGTGTGTGTGTGTCTCGCGTTTTGTAAAACGCACTGGGACACTATAACACGACGGGGAGACTGCAAGGCTACGACAATCGATATTAATTCCCCCTTTAATAGACAGAGGATAATTAACAAGACACGGAAAATTAACGAGTCAAAGCCGGACAGTGTTTACTGTAGTGCGCGTGCATGCAGCGGACGTTATTACAACAATGCTGCAGGAAAAAACGGCTTACAGGCAAGGGAATCAAAAATGAATTTGACTCAACACACATAACAATAGAGACAGAGAGAGCGAGAGAGACAGACAACCAGAGTGGGAAATAAAAAGGAAGTTATTTTCAGGCGCTAATTGTGTTCACTTGATACGATAAATTTGTCTTGCGGTGTAAAAAAAAAGAAAAAAAAAAGTAGACTCATCCCTCTCCGGGCCGCTGTACCCCATCTTAATTACTATATCTATATGGGCCATTATGTTCCAACGCACGGCCTCATGGGGTCTATTTGTATAATCCATAATTTTTCTCTCTGAGTGCTGCCTGCTGCCAGAATGAGCAATGGGGGAAAAAAGAAAAAGAGAGAAATAATGAGGAAGACGGGTAAAAAGAAATGAAAATAGCAGTAATAAGTTCCTTTCTTTTTTTCCTCCTCCTTTTTCTTCCTTTCCTTCTTCCTTTTTTTTCTTCTTCTTCCGTCTCTCTGGGGTTCGGGTCAGGATGAAAACATTAACCGCTCTTGTTTAGATACGCACGAATCCCACAGGAAGCGCGGCACTGCGGCGAACTGAGCCGAGTCTCGTCCTCACTGAATTATAATGCGGCTTAAGCGAGGGAAAGTGGCGGTCAGATGAAAAGAAAGTAAACAATCCTTATTGCGAGTGGTAGGTCTGCTCTCGGGGCCTTTAGGTAAGGACAGATCGCTGTAATACTGTATAATCAGAGATATCAGAGGCGTCATCTCTGTGCTCGGCCCCGAGACAAGAGGAACAAAGAGGCAGGTCTGTGCTCAGGGTTAGAGCCTAGTCTCAGAGGGTAAGTGTCGTGTTTTTCTATTCACACCTGGATGGGTGATGTTAGGGCAGAAATGTGCATGTGCATTCCTTTGGTCTGTAGCTTGTGCACGTTCTCAGATATTAACACAACCTGGCTGCAAGATGCAATACGCATGCAAACGGCGGTGAAGTCAGCCGACATGTCAAAAAGGATACGAAAGTATGTATGATGCGTCTTTACCGCTGCACAGTTTCAAATATCGATGTCAAAACAGCTGGCAGGAGATAAGTACTCGAGTTCTGCCATGTTTATTTACATCATGCAAAACTGCCTGAATCAAGACAAGACCCCCTGCTGGAGTCCTCCGGTAACACGTGCAGTACATACGCGATGTTGCCAGTTGACGACGAGAACGCTTAGACTACAGCGTGCTGCACGTCGCGCGAAATTATCCAAGTATTGTATGCGTTTGGACTGTGGGAGGAAACCGGAGTACCTGGAGGAAACCCACCAAGCACAGGGAGAACATGCAAACTCCATGCACACAGAGACGGGAATCGAACCCGGACCCCGGATTTGCAAGGCGACAGCGCTAATCACTACACCACCGTGCCGCCGAAATATAAACATACTTTACACACATGTAGCTAGCTACGTACTGGAGAAACATACTTGATATGTGAAAAAAAAAAGTGTGTGATATGTAATGTTCCATAAAGTTCCAACACGTTCCCCCAATGTTTCCCCAGTTTCTTTGATTCCCGTAATTACAATATTAAATTGCAATATGTGGTGTGTTTTTGATTTCCATTATCAATGGAAGTTTCAATTTCAACTGAATAGATTTTCACATCGTTTCAAACAGCGTAAAGGTCACAGCAAGGTCACCTCAAAGTTACAATATAATTTTTTTTTTAATAGTTTCCTTTCTGTTTGTCATGCAGAGGTGAAACTGACACAGTGTTCCAAGTGGAAAGAGGAGCCCCATCACCATCGTCGATGCCCTGTGACCACGTACAATCAGGGGGTTTTAAACCAGACGAGAAAGAGTAACTACTGTAGGTGAAATGTTCACTACTCACTACATGATTCCCTAGAGCGGCCGTTCCTAAACTTACGAATGTCGTGGACCAGTTCGGAATCTGAAATCTTTTTGTGGGCCGAATAAACATTTAATCGACGCACGAGACTGAGATTTACAGTTTATTGACAATTTATTGAAATTCTTTCCTCTAATGAGTTTTTATGTAAATATGTACTCAGAAATAATTAACGCTAAAAACAAAATCAGACACAAAGGTGAAAATAAATAAAAATAAAAAATAAATAAATTACCTTTCGCAACTCGTCTGCAGAATCTTTTACGACTCACCAGGATGCTGGATCTACACACACAATATACTAGAGGAGTGGCCTTGAGCCTCCAGGATCTGGGTTCGATTCCCATCTTATGGTCTGTGTGCATGGAGTTTGTATGTTTTCCCCGTGCTTGGTGGGTTTCCTCCGGGTTCTCTGGTTTCCTCCCACAGTCCAAAAACATGCAGATCAGGCTGGCTGGCTTTTCCAAATTGCCCGTAGTGTGTGAATGAGTGTGACTGAGTGTGTGTATGTGTGTGTGCCCTGCGATGGACTGGCACAAAAGGTCCCCTGGAATAGACCCCAGTCTTCCGGACACCCTGAACAGGATGAGCGGTATAGAAAATGAGAGTACTAGAGGATATGTTGGTCCGCATTTGGTCATATATGGCAGATGATAGGACTGTTTTGCTTTATTTGAGAAGAAGTGGTGTACTATAATGGATCTAACTGTTGGTAGGAGATGAAGGATTTAGTGACCAAATCGAATTATGGTGGCTGTGGTGTTAGACTGCAGAGTTTGAAGGTCCCTGGTTAAGAAAGGCCCCGTAAGAAAACTGCCAGAGGAACAATGTATATCCAGGCGTGGCGGGTATTGACTGCCCCATGTGCCTAAGCATGTGGACATTAAAAACCAAAATATCCACAACGTTTGATTGGTCAGATGAATCATTTGAGTCAACGGCTTGGATTTGGCGCTGGAAGGGCCCGTGAGCAAGGCCCTTAACCCTGACAGCTCCAGGGGAGCCGGATCATGGCTGACCCTGCGCTCTGACCCCAGCCTACTTACAGTACAGGAAGCTGGGATACGCGGATAATAAAGAATTTCACTGTGAAGTACTGTACAGGATATGTGAAGAATAAAGGCTGGACTTAACCTTACTTAACTTAACTTAATCCTAACATGCTCAAGGATTAAGCGAACAAATTAATAACAAAGCAGATCTGTCTGTGGTGGAGGAGACATCCCCATCGACCCTGTGTGTGTGTGCACTTTGCTAATCCAGTTTAAAAAACCAAAGAAACCTGAAATCACATTCTGCACCTCTAGAGGGCGCTGTGGCTGATATGTGTTGCCAATGTGACATTTTTCACCCCGGTGTTCTCCTGGATATAATTCACCAGCGTGACTCAAATAATGACGCGGAGTTTGTCGGAGTCTTATCGGGGACGGGCCGGCGATTAATACCGCAACGCGAACACAATAACACTTGACTCATTGAATTTGGTGAGAGTGAAATCACAAAGCCAGAATTCATTAGGAATCTTGACAAGCGCTGATCAGGCCTCATTAACTCTATAATTACAGATTAATGTGTCATTCTGCAAACCATATTAGCTCACGTGCAAACAAATCTTCATTAGATGTTTGAGCGGCCGAGTCCCCCCGTCCCGCTCGCTCGCTCGCTCGCTCGGACTCGTACGCACTAATGAAAATGTAAAGAGCTCTATTCATCTACGAGCCGTCCTGCAGGAGGTGTGGAAATGCAGCACTGCCTTATGGGACACCGGAGGAGAGAAAGGGGGGGAAAGAAAGTGAATGAAAGAGAGTGAGACAGAAAAAGAGGGTGAGAATGATGCACAAAAAGAACGTGTGCGTGTAAAGAGGGAGACAGCGAGCGAGAGAGAAACAGAGAGACAGAAGGAAGGGTAAAGAGACACAGTGAGTGGAGTGGAGAGAGGGAAAGACATGGTAAGTGAAAAACTGAGAGAGATGGAGACAGAGAAGAAGACGCAAAAGAGACAGTAATACATGGACATAGAGACAGAGAGAGAAAAAGAGAAAGAGAGAGAGAGAATGGGAGATTTAAAGAGAGTAAGGAGACAGTGAATAAGACACCATGAGAAAGACAGTGAGAGACAGAAAAAGAGTGTGACAGAGCAGAGAGAGAGAGAAGCAAAAAGAGAGACTGAGAAGAAGGGAATGACAGAGTTAATAAGAAAGAAAGACAAGAGAAGGAAAAAGTATACTTTAGGGAGACAGAAAGAGAAAAAAGGAGACACAGAGTGATGTAGAGATAGAGAGATGGAGACATAAGGAGAGAGAAAGGGAGAGAGGGAGAGAAAGACATGCTAAGTAAAAACTGACAGAGACAGTGGCAGAAAAAGAGAGAAAAAGAGGGGGACGGAACAGCGAGAGAGAGAGAGAGAGAGAGAGAGAGAGAAAGAGAGAGAGAGAAATAGAGAAGCAAAAAGAGAGACTGAGAAGAAAGGAATGACAGGGAGACAATGAGAAACATTGACAGAGACATAAGACAGAAAGATCAACAGAAAGATAAAACACAAAGAGAGACAAGACAAAGAAAAAGGTAAAAGAAAGTGAGACAGAGAGATGGAGAGAGAAAAAAGAGAGATAGAGAGAGATATAGAGAGAGGGATGGAGACAGACGGAGACATAAGGAGGGAGAGAGAGAGAGCAGATGGGGTGGGAATTGCTATTTTTTGCCCGTCTTTCCTCGGTTCTGTGTGAAAGGCCAGCTGAGCATTAGCATTCCATAACACACACAATATGTGCGCAATCAGCGGCAACCTGCAAGCTGCCATTCACCAGAGGAGCAGCAAACACACACACACACACACACACACACACACACACACACACACACACACACACACACACACACACACCGACTTTCCCTCTAGTAGTCTGAGAGAGATCTCAGGAGGTGTGTGTACACAGTGGTGTCTGTCCGTCTTTGGACACACAGGCTGGCAGACGGAGACATGACTGTCCTTCTCTCTCGCGCTCTCTGAGGCTCAGTGTCTTCTGGGTGGACAGTATGGTGTCAGTCTGAGCCTCTCAGCTTTTCACCCGACACGTCTCTCCGCTCAGACGGGCTAAACGCTCTTGACAGGCGTCCACACACACACACACACACACGCGACAATTTATATCCCCAGCCTCGGTTCTTTTGAGTCCACCAAATAAATGAATAAAGCGAACGTCCCGATTCTTACAGTGGACTCGCGAGCACCTCACGTCCCATCAGCGCTTCTGAACAGCGGTGGAAGCTTGTGTCCTTCAACATTAGGTCAGCGTGATTAAATCAACCGTGCGATCCTGCGTCGGTCGATTCGATCGACTGAAACCATGCGTCGGTTTTGCAAATCAGAACCGATTCACTTGTTTCTAACACGCTAAAATACAGAAAGAAGTCGACAACTTAAACTTTAAAACATTCTCCAGCAAACAGCTTTCATATATAATCTGGTTTACGTTTTTATTTGGCTTTTACTTTCAATACTTTTTTCTTCTTCTTTTTCTTTGGAGTTTATGTGCGGTTGGCGCAACATCGCCCCCTACCTGACCGGAGCGTGAAGGCAGGAATGAAAAGATGATGGCGTTTTTTCGCGACGTGACATTTCAACAATCAACAGCACAAGTTACACAGAATTTCAGTGTTTATTGCACATTCTTGATAGAAAAACAGTCGGATGATTAAACTCCTGTGCTGTCGTATTTAGTTGAATGGGAAATAGCAGCAGGTTTTGAGGGAATCACGGGAACAGGTTCAGAACGCCATTTCCCAGCATGCATCGCAGACCACAAACACACAACATGCATGCACATGGTCAGGCTCGCCGGAGTTCTAATTGATCTCACCTACAATTTGGATCAATGCCAAAATGTATCCAGTATATATGCAGCCGTGTGTTCTTTTATTGGATCGTTATTTAGTAAAGTCACCATGATACGATAAACAATATTTTGTAAACAATACAATATTCCATGATATTTAGCCGTGGAAGACGTTTACTGATTTATTTGACCTTAGCATGGCACGCTGCGATGAGACACAACACAATTTATGTTTAAAACTGTGGACGTGACGTTTTCTGGCAGACGTCTAAATGAATAAAACAAAGCTAGAGCAATAGGTGGAGTTTAACAGTATAAAGTGGACGCATGATTCTTGTTGTCCACCTCGCTGTTTGTCCCCGTAGTGAATATATGAGTAAACCATTCCACACTAGTCTCTCATGTCTCAAACCAAACCCAACCTGTTAGCGTAGTCACCCGGGCACCCCGAAGATGCGAGACCGAGAAATATTACTCACTGTTACCACAAACTAACCTTCTTCCACTCCATAATTCAGAGCTCTGCTGCGAAGATTATTTTGCTGAATCCTGACCTTTCTGTCAGCGAGCTCTGGCTCCTTCGAGGCGCTGGTTATCAATTGTCAAAAAGAATTGCCTCAATTTAGGCCCGGCTTTAATTTTGTATGTGTGTGTGTGTGTGTGTGTGTGTGTGTGTGTGTGTGTGTGTGTGTGTGTGTGTGTGTGTGTGTGTTTTATGTGCCCCACTTTAGAATAGCTTGTCTGACATTTTAAATGTCAAAAGCTGTGTGGAAAAAGCTGCAGCCTGTAACGAGGCAGTAGTTTGCGTCAAGCGGCAGAATAATGACCGGGGATGCGTAAACGCAAATGTAAAAGTGCTGAAATGTAAAACTGTGTTGTTGACAGTCATTTATGATCGAGAAGAACAGGAGAGAAATACGCATAGAATATGCAATTTTTGATGGTGAGAATGAGTGATAAAATATCCAGATCAGAGTCACTGCTGGACGAGTACTCATTGGTTTGGTGTAATACAGTGGTACCTCGGCATACGAACAAATTTTTGCCTAAGGAATTAAAATTTCAACAAGTGATTTTACGGTTTTTTTTTTTTTTTTTTTTCAAGGATGGCAGCCAGAAGAAAACAGAGCCACCTTTAGTTTAGGTTTAATGTCTACTTATTTCATATTTTACTTAATTTACTTCTCTTTTGTAAATGGTTTGATTGCCTTTATATGCAAAAATATGATTATAGTGTTGGAAATTGGTAATATTGGTGATATTTTTGCGTGACTGGAAAAAATTGCAAAACTATCATCCCGCTTCTGTTAGCAAATCCTTATCAAGTCTTTTCCCTTATGATTACATACAAAAATTTAGCCTGGTTGGTTATTGGCTAGAGCATTAAGTAGAGCATTCTTTTAAAAGGTTAAAAGATTAAAAGACCCTTGAAAGAAGTTTGAGTCAATCAAGATTTTTTTTAAAATAATTTTTCCCTATGGATTTGTTTTCTTTTCCTTGTGGTCAAAAAAATCAGCTTAAAAAAGAAAAAAGAAAGAAAAAAAGAAGGACGAAATAAATAAATAAATAAATAAATAAATAAACAAACAAATAAATATGGCTTATATGCTTATATGTTAGGACGTATTAGAATGTTAACAAATAAAAAGGATAGCAAGAATAAAAAGGATCCACTTTCAGCTTCATTTTTAAAGCATCAAGAGGAATCAAGTGAGGTTTAAGGTCTGTTTATTTCATTTACTTCATTTACATATATTTAATATATGTATATTTTTTACATACAAAAAAATTTATTATGGTGTTGGAAATAGGTAATATTGGTAATATTTTAGGCGGCTGGAACGGATTATCTGAATTTACATTATTTCCTATGGGAAAATGCGTTTCGCAAAACATAAGTTCGTCTTAAGAACTCGCCTCCGGAACGAATTAAATTTGTATACCAGGGTATCACTGTATCACTAAATGTAAAACTATGGCAAAATTCTTATTCAGCCTCAGTGTCAAGTTACAGAACCTCGACTTCTTTGTTCTGATTGGTTAGAAGTACTCTGTCTTGTCTGTGATTGGTTAGAAAGATAGAGCACAAAGTCATGTGTATCTGCACAGTGCTAATCCGGGTAAAAAAAACTAAAGAAGCTTGAAATCACAGCTATAATAACTCAGCTTATTACATTAGTTGTACAAAACCATATGGTTTATAAATAATGTTGATTATTGAATTAATAATGATAATAATGAAAAAAACAAACAAACAAAAAAAAAAAAAAACTGTCAGCCTGCTTCTGTTAGCAAATCCTGTCTTCTGCGTTATGATTGGATATAAGAATTTCGCCTGGTCTGTTAATGGTTAGAAAAGTAGAGCATGTTTTTAAAAGGTCAAAAGACCCAGAAGTTTCAGTCACTCAAGGTTTTGCAAGAATTAGCAATTATTATTTGTTTTATTATTATTATTATTATTATTATTATTATTATAAGAGAATGTTTTTTTCTATGGATTGGTTTTCTTGGCCCTTTAGGGCTCAAAGAGAAAAAAAAGCTTTTGTGTGAATCCTGTAAAAAAGGAAGAAAAAAAGAAAGTAAAAAAGAAAGTAAGAAAAAAAAAGGACATCCGGCTGTCATTTTTGTGGCTGACTACAAAGTTATTATTTGACAAATCTAATAAATGTTATTTCTTTCCCTTGAAAAATTCCCCATCTATCACTGAACCTAATGTTCACTAAGCATAACCAACAAACAAGACAACATCATTCTAGTGATTACTTATTCCTCAGATTTTATAATAAAACTACAATAAAAAAATATTTCTTTGCTGTGAAATTTCATGTTTTTCTTCATTTCTTTCTTTCTTTCTTTCTTTCTTTCTTTCTTTCTTTCTTTCTTCAATAACGTTACTGGTACACAGCTTATATTAGTAATCCTTAGCTGCAGCTCTCCTGATCCTTCGGGTTAACGTGGTACTGTCAGTTATTCTGACACACACTCACATATACACACACACACACACACACACACACACACACACACACACACAGGTCCCCTGTCCCTTATCTGTCCCAGTCGTCAGTAGCGTTGGCAGTAGGTCCCAGCCTCCCTGCGCTGTCAGAAACTCAGACTAAATAGGAGAAGTGTCCGGCTCCACCGAGGCCATTTCGGCTCACGCTGTTCCCCGGCCACAGCGGGGCTCGGATGTTGAGTAAATGACAAACCGGTCATTGGTGGTGCTGGTGGTGGTGGTGGTCACAGTGCCCTGAGAAGTCCACAGAGATGCAGAGACGTGTGCTGCAAACATCTGCTGTGTTTGCGTACCGTACGACATTACCATAAAATATCATTGCTAATTTTCCAGGCGTTCATATTCATGACGCGCGTCACGCGAGTGTCAATCCTCGACCGATTGTTCAATTTTGTCAAAATGAGATTTTGGCCGGTTTGCTTAATGTCACGGATTGGCATTTTATTAGCACGGCTCCCTCATTGCCAATGCACACAGCTTGAATAATTTAGGAATTTTACATATTTCCTCTTACGAGAGAGGCTCGTTTATATTATTGAATTCCTTTTATATTTCAGCAGGGCCGAGGTGTTTTACGCTGGCGGAGCTGGAAGCGAGAAAAGCACTTTCATCAAAATTACAGATGCCGGTTGGAATTGATTCGGGGCTAAAGCGGAGGGGATGGGCCGCGCAGAGACGGGAGGTAATGGCGCTTCTGAGGATGCGTACTAACAGAACTAGACAAAAAGGCTGAGCAGAGCAGGGTAATTACAGAGTAAGACTATACTGCCTGAGAGAGGAGAAGGATAACGTATCGCAGCATGTCGATGGCTGCGAGGGTGTAAGTGGCTACCCTGGCTTGGTTTCCTCACAAGTCACTCCGGTGTGTAAGGGGGTTACCGGCTCACTGAGAGGAGAGCACTGAAGGGTTAGCGTCGGGTATACAGCAACTCTTAAATGACTTAGATGTCCTCACAATTCTGTCATGAGATACCAGACGTCCGTGATGAGGATTGACATTCTTCCCAGCCGGAGTTGGAAATCTGCCCAAGCACATACAGTCAGGTTCATAAATTTTGGAACAAAAATGTGTTTTTTTGGCTTTTGGCCTCTCTACTGTACATCACCACTTTGAAATTGAAATGAAACACTCATGATACGACTAAAGTCAAGACTTTCAACTTGAATTCAACAGAACTCATGCGCCCTTAACCAGTCAGGTACTGCATTCCATTTTAAGGGGTTCATAAGTAATGGAACAAACTTTGAACAACACAATTCCAAACATAAGTCTTTAAAATCTGGATGAAAACCCACATCCTTTGCAGTCAACGAGTGTCTGGAACCCATAGACACGACCAAATACTTTAATCAGAATTTCCACTTCATAATCCTGACTTCGTTCACATCTTGAGTGTTTCATTTTAAATTCAGTGTTGGTGGCGTACAGAGGACAAAAGTCCAAAAAAAAAAACTTACCTTTGTTCCAAAATATATTTGTCTGACTCAAAACCTCTCACTTTTCAGACAGTTCGTCTCACGCCGTCCCCTATCAAAGATGATGAAGCGTTATGGTTAAATATTAAATAGTCATAAGAGCCATAAGAGTCAAAATTGCACCGTATTGTATCAACAGTATGATTCACGTATTGCCACAGTGACTTCAAAACATATATAAGTCCCGCCCCCGATAACCCGCCCCCATCTCACCTATGCGGTTTGACTATGTGAGGACCGATGCGCGGAAAGATGGAAACCTAATCACAGCGCCAAAACTCGCGGAGAGTCATGATGAACCGTAGGGGTATTAGTAGTTAACAGATTCTGGGTGTTGATGGTAGAATAATTATAAAGGTCTTGACTAAAACAACATGCATGAGGAAACACAAAGGTGTTTTCATTTTCTGCAATGGAAAAGTACTCGAACTAGTTACTTTTATCAGAAAGTAACGCTGTAATGTAACAGATTATTTTTTGAAGACAGTAATTTTGTAATGTAATTAGTTAATTTAAAAAGTAACGTCCCCCCAACACTGATGAACCGGTTGATTGGCCAATGACGAGACTTAGCTGGTATTTAGTTTGATTGGCCGTGTCCGATGATCAGCCGATCAGCCTCAGATATAAACGATTCTGTACCGAGCGCAGAAGCATGGAGTTGTTTGAGGCAATAAAACGTCACCGTTTCTTTATAATCCTACAGGTGGCGCACTCTGAACTATTTATACTATCTATAAATTCTATTATTCTACTATCTTTCCATGTGGTCGGAGTGAACTATTTGATAAGTTTGTTTAGAAATAATAACTGTGGTGGATGAGAGAGATACTGAGATGCTGCTTAGTTAAATGATAATAAACTCTTGTAGTTGGAAGTCAGTTTGTATTGTTTAAATGCTGCGCTTGGCTTTTAAGTGAGAAAACTAATGTTATAAGAAATGGGCTACATTTAATGAATTTGTGTTTAAAATTGTAATAAAATCCTGCGAAGATGTAATATCGGATCGGGATATTTATAAAATCGCAATTTTAATCGAAACGGCACTGAGGTATCGTGATAACATCGTATCGGGGGATCCCGCCGAATTCCGTCCCTATTGTGATGTGGATCAGATCATACAGTATTATTATATTTGAAACTTAAACTTTTTGCCTCATGATTCACTTTCATATCCTGTCGTATCTTAGAAAACATAACCGCACTGTCAAATTTGAAATAGCTGGCATGGGAGATGAAATTGTATCTTATCAGCCTTATGAATCAATATTATTCAATATCAAATCATTACCATAAGAATCAAAACTGTATCGATTTAATGGTACAGTTAAATATTGAATTAATATCATACTGTAGATTGCATTAACTCAGATTGTGATATGTATAATATCTTGAAGGTATTATATTACACGGTTAGTGATGTACTGAAATGTGGAATCCTTTCCTCATAAATCATGTGATATCTGATTCAGTGGTGTAGTCAAATATTCAATTTATGATTCAGTATCTTATACATAAAATATTAAATCAAATGAATCAAAATCATATATGAATATCCAATCACTGCCTTATGAATCAGAATGATATAGCATCTGATTTAATGGTACTGTATAGTCGAGTCTCAACTGTCATTTCCTTTTGAATGGTATCTTCTACTTCCTCCTTGGCGCGGGATTGGGTTTTCTGCATATTATACTATTCTCCACTTTTTTCGATCGCGGGCGATGTCAGGAATGACATTTGCGAGTATCATGCCTTCTTGGAGTCGGTCGAGCCACCGTGTCTCGGGCTGTCTGCGGGGCCGGCGTCCGTCTGGGCTGAGGTGCAGGGCCATTCGACCACCGACTGCTCGTGACAAATCATATAATACTGTCCGGAATCCTGAAGTTAAGTACAAACCTGGTATCTTATAGCCTGTTGATGTTGTAAATACTATCCAAGAATCTTTTACCAAGTATTTATAACCATGGATGGATTTTTTTCCTATAACAGCACTCCCTGTTGTGTTTTATTTCTCCCTTATAATAAATTCTATAGTTGACAAATGCTAAGTATGAGTCATGCACACTTATGTGTGTGTGTGTGTGTGTGTGTGTGTGTGTGTGTGTGTGTGTTTGTGTGACTGTCTTCAACCAGCCTGCCATCCTGTGTTTGTGTGCATCTGCTGCTTGTCTGACTTCACATGTATGCATGTGTGTACGTATGCATGTGTGTGACTGCTTGACGGCTAGTGCATGTGTGTGTGTGTGTGTGTGTGTGTCATTGTGTGTGAGAGTGTGTTTGTGTTCAGTAATGAGAGCTCATCTGACATTACCTGCACACACATGCACGCACACACACACACACACACACACACACACACACACGCACACATGCACACAGCAAGTATTTGACAGGCCAGTTTGACGAGTCTATCTGAAAGCTAAAAATAGGAAATAAAGAAATAAATAAGGTGATGGTGGGAACTGCAGAGTGAGCTGCAAGCTGCCTACAGAGAGAATGTATTAACATTTGAAATGTCCCTCACACACACACACACACACACACACACACACACACACACACACACACACACACACACACACACACACACGGACACAAACACACACACATCTTCTTACATGTCTTGGTTGGCTGTTAGAGCTGGTGAAGAGCTCAAGTGAAAGACTCAGTTGAAAATCTGATGCCCTCGTGTTTCAGTCAGCGCAATGTCTAAGTTTTCAGACATGCACCGATTTTCTCCTTCCCTGGTTACCGGGTTAAAACTCGGGCACGTCAATCAAAATAAACACGTTCGCACTAACACTGATTTTCATATGGGATTAACTTTGCCAAGCCAAGTTTTTCTATATATATATAATATAAAAAATTATATACTGTATATTACATTATCAAAAATATGATATGATATATATAATCATATAAATACAATTTTTGGTAATATAATATGTATATAATATTTTTTATATTATATACAGTGTATATGTACATATATGTAGGATCACCACAGCAGATACTATATATATATATAATCAGATAATCATCAGGAACTTCAGTTTAACCTTCACATCAAACCAAAGAATAATTCATGATCTTAGCGACTTAGGCATTGGCAAGACTGTTGGTCAGGCGCTGCTTTGAGTATTTCAGAAACCTCTCTAGGAACTCTTCCCTCTTGGAACTCTTCTCCTGCTCTCTGGGAACTTTACTTATTCTCTCTATGAACTCTACTACTGCCATCATGAAACTTTACTACTGCTCTCTTGGAACTCTACTCCTGCCCTCTAGGAACTCTACAACTGCTCTCTAGGAACTCTACTACTGCCCTCTTGGAACTATTTTACTCTCTTGGAACTCTACTACTGCCCTCTTGAAACTCTACTTCTGCCCTCTTGAAACTCTACTACTGCTCTCTAGGACCTCTACTTACATTTACATTTAGGCATTTGGCAGATGCTCTTATCCAGAGCAACTTACAAAAAGTGCTTTAAAGTTTACATTAGTTTAGTTTAGTTTACTTCTGCCCTATTGTAACTCTACTACTGCTCTCTACAAACTCTACTACTGCCCTCTTGAAACTCTACTTCTGCTCTCTCGGAACTCTTCTAGTCTCTTGGAACTCTACTACTGCTCTCTAGGAACTCTTCTTCTACCCTATAGGAACTCTACTACTGCCCTCTTGAAACTCTACTACTGCTCTCTAGGAACTCTTCTTCTACTCTCTATGAACTCTTCTTCTACCCTATAGGAACTCTACTACTGCCCTCTTGAAACTCTACTACTGCTCTCTAGGAACTCTTCTTCTACTCTCTATGAACTCTACTACTACTCTCTAGGAACTCTACTACTGCTCTCTAGGAAATCTACTACTGCTCTCTAGGAAATCTACTACTGCTCTCTAGGAACTCTACTACTGCTCTCTAGGAAATCTACTGCTGCTCTCTAGGAAATCTACTACTGCTCTCTAGGAACTCTACTGCTGCTCTCTAGGAAATCTACTACTGCTCTCTAGGAAATCTACTACTGCCCTCTCTCTTGAGACAACTCACAAAATAACTCTTTACAACCACTGCTGAGCTGAAAAGCATCTAAACACCTTGAGCTGGATCGGCTATGGCGGTGGCAAAAACAAAACAAACAAAAAAAGAACATTGTGTTCTACTCCAGCGATCAGAATCTACAACAAGCACCGGAAAAAAGCA
>JAAGKR010006628.1:27214-41771 GCA_011419295.1 Clarias macrocephalus
TAGGAAATCTACTACTGCTCTCTAGGAAATCTACTACTGCTCTCTAGGAACTCTACTACTGCTCTCTAGGAACTCTACTACTGATCTCTAGGAACTCTTCTTCTACTCTCTATGAACTCTACTACTACTCTCTAGGAACTCTACTACTGCTCTCTAGGAACTCTACTACTGCTCTCTAGGAACTCTTCTTCTGCTCTCTATGAACTCTACTACTACTCTCTAGGAACTCTACTACTGCTCTCTAGGAAATCTACTACTGCTCTCTAGGAAATCTACTACTGCTCTCTAGGAACTCTACTACTGCTCTCTAGGAAATCTACTGCTGCTCTCTAGGAAATCTACTACTGCTCTCTAGGAACTCTACTGCTGCTCTCTAGGAAATCTACTACTGCTCTCTAGGAAATCTACTACTGCCCTCTCTCTTGAGACAACTCACAAAATAACTCTTTACAACCACTGCTGAGCTGAAAAGCATCTAAACACCTTGAGCTGGATCGGCTATGGCGGTGGCAAAAACAAAACAAACAAAAAAAGAACATTGTGTTCTACTCCAGCGATCAGAATCTACAACAAGCACCGGAAAAAAGCAAGAGATTGAAAAGGTAGAAATCTGAACTACATATTCGGATAAAGTGGAAACACCAAGACGGTGACCGCCTAATGTACTTGACGTCCTGATAAGAGCTGAACACACACACACACTCGTGCAGATTGAAGCTGCCCTGAGGTTACAGCGTCCAAACTCCATGCATATTCAATACCTATGTTTAGAATTAATACTGTATGTCTGACTTAATGTGCTTTGTCTTATCAGGACAAATACTGTTATGTGCATATTGTCACTGTCGCAAAGAAGGAGAAAAATATGTTCTATTGTAAAACAAAAAAAAAGTAAAATAACAAAACCATCTGGGCTCTCTCTGTGTGTGGATTGTCCTAATTATTACCAAATGTTAATACATTTAGATCTAGATTTCACATTAGCAAAGGACACACGTAAACAAGTCGATTTTTTTTTCTTTATGCGTAAAAAGTATGCACATAATACTAAATATTTAAGAATTCCTTTACGCATTCAATTACACACACGTCAACTGGTCCAGCAGGTATTCTAACAGCTTGGCGGCGTCCCGTGGCTCAGACGCAAAGCCTTTGTGGCCCTCTTTCTCTCTCTTTCTCATTAGAGGCAGCTGGAGTGCAAAGAAAAGGCGTGCGGTGATTTGTGACCCCGCTGTCTGTCTATCCTGCCTGGGCTCGGGAGGGAAGAGTTCATGGCTGTGGATCGACCCCCCAACCGGTCTGAGTACCATTAGCGCTTTATCTGAGGCTAAACAGCCATGTGAGAGAAAGAGAGAGAGAGAGAGAGAGAGAGAGAGAGAGAGCTACATTGATAGACAGAACTAAAAAGTGACCTAGTTAGTTAATGGTATCAAAGAGGAAGAAGGAGGAGAATTACAGCACAGTCAAATTCTTTTCTTTGTATATCGCAGCTTGTTAGGAAGCAGGGGTCAGAGCACAGGGTCAGCTATGATATGGCACCCTTGGAGCAGAGAGGGCTAGTGGTCTTGCTCAAGGGCCCAACAATAGCAGCTTGGTGGTACTTGGGCATGAACCCTCAACCTCTTGATCAGCAAACTCGAGACCCAGAAATATATGTAACGTTCACACATTTCACACTCATTCCATAAGTCCCTATTTTATTCTGTAAATCTGCTTTGCAATGATGACAACTGTTATCAGCACTATGTAAACAAAATGAATTGAATTGAATTGGTGTAAATGTGTGTGCCCTGCAATGGATTGGCATCCCGTCCATGGGTGTAACCTTCCTTGTGCCTTAAGTCTCCTACAGTAGAAGAGGCTCTTGTAAAAAAAAAGGCCCTGTATACAGGATAAACGATATAGACGGTGACTATGAATCGAATAGAATAGAATAGAATAATCATGTAAGGAATAAAACACTCATGCCATTCTGTTACAGAAAAAGAATCAACGACAAGGTAGCGTAATGTGACATAAAAATTATCTTCCTATGACAACCCTATTGACGGTTATTGACGGCGGTTGGAATCAACTAGGTTATTTTACTATGACCCCGATTAGATTTTTAGCCAAATTCTCCTGAAGACTTCCCCATGGAGGAAAACATACTGAAACTGGAGACTCCTTCCAGAAATACTTAATAAACATCTCCTCAAAGAAAACATGTCTAATATATTTGTCACCATGAAAACGACAATATACTGGAAGTGCATTACAAAAACTTGCTATTAAGCTATTTAAGCTAATTCTTTCATTCATGAAAATATTAAAATTAACATTTAACCTGACCCTTAGTAGTAATGAATAATGTTTATACACATGTATGTACGATATTTATGTCCCAATTACCACAATAGCACTTTATGCTGGCTGACTAATGATGTAAAATAGGCTCTATTTTTATACCATGAAGCTCTATTACAATATCATACATTTCTATCATCCTTCTGAGACCCCAGGGTTAAGCCAAGTGACAAAATGATAAGTGCAACTTCTCACGTTGGGACAGTCTTTAGCCTTTCGGAGCTTAGAAAATGTCATTAATATGCACAGGAGAAGCAGATCCATCAGCTGTGTTAAATATAGATGCAGCTCTAACCTTTCTAAACTATCTACACCTGCACCCACCCCACCGCCCACCCCCCAGTCTGTCTCTGTAATGATGGTGTTGGTGTCAGCGGGTGGCAGATTGCGGGGATAGTTGGGGTCCTGTGCTCCTGTGTTCATCTCAGCTGTGCTTGGATCTCTCCCAGCACACAGGCCACACCAATCACGCCACCATCACGAATGCCATCAATACTGATAAGCCTCTTTGTCACTGAGACACCGATAAGACAGAGAAAGGCAGAGTGGCAGCGTTGAACACAACCTGTGCTGCCACGTCTGACATCTCATACATTGCGCTGGGAATTACAGATGAGTGAGTGGAACCCGCAGCCTACTGATGTTCCTTATGACTCCTCCCACCCATCTGCAGTACTCTTTAACCTCTTGCCATCTGGGAAGAAGGTACTGGAGAGTGTGGTAGACTGCTAGATGTGACTGGAGACCTGCTCGAATCCCGAGGCAGCCAGGTCAATCAAGACTCTTTGTAAAGACCCATCGGCAACATTCTGGCCACCACCTGATAGGATGACATCATCGTGTTGACTAGCTGTCGAGAACTGGCCGATCAGTGTTTTTTTTGTTTTGTTTTTTTTTATTGGCAGGAGATTACGAGTTCAAAATCACAACAGTTTCACAGCCATATATAGCCAGGATCCAAGTGGATCCTCCGGCCTGAGAGGGATGGATGGTAGACTCTTTATTTCAGGGCACTGTCAGGACAGCGGCATCTTAAGCGGTTAATGCTCTGGATTATAGGTCAGAAGCTTGGAGGTTCAAGCCCCAGCACCACCAGATTGCCAGTTTGCCGACCCTAAACTCTATCTGCTCCAGAGGTTATATCCTGGCTGACCCCATGCTCTGACTCCAGCTTCTTAAATGGGATATGTGAAAAAAACAAAACAAAAAAAAAACAATTTACTACGCTCTAAGACAGTGGTTCCTGGTCCTAGAGGACTCTCTGCTCTACCACTCGCTCATCATCGACACCGCTTAATCCTGTATCCAGGGTCATGGGGGGTCTGGATCCTATCCCAGGAGACTTCGGGCACAAGGCGGGGTACACCCTGGACAGGGTGCCAATCCATCGCAGGGCACACACACACACTTATTAACACACTACGGTCAATTTGGGAATGTCAATTAACCTAACCTTCATGTCTTTGGACTGTGGGAGGAAACCGGAGTACCCGGAGGAAACCCACCAAGCACGGGGAAAACATGCAAACTCCATGCACACAGAGACAGGAATCGAACCAGGACCATGGAGGTGCTCTACCACCTGTTTTAACAATCAGTTAATTAACAACCTTTTCTGGGTAAATGTAGTTGTGCAGGGCAGAGGGACCTCCAGGACCAGGGTTTGAAACCACTGCTGTAAGGTACATTTGACAAACAATTTTACGGTAGAGTAGTGGTTAGCACTGTGGCCTTGCACCTCCACGGTTGATGGTTCAATTCCCACCTCAGGTCTGTGTGCCTGGAGTTTTCCCTTGGTGGGTTTCATCTGGGTACTATGGTTTCCGCCCTTTCAAAAACATCCAGATTAGGTCAATTGACATTCCCAAATTGTAGGAGGTGGTATAAAAGATGCATGATTTAATTATAATCTTAATCTTATTGAAACCTTGCACCTCCACGGTTAAGGGTTCGGTTCCCGCCTCGGGTCTGTGTGCATGGAGTTTTCCCTTGGTGGGTTTCATCAGGGTACTATGGTTTCCTCCGTTTCAAAGGCATGCAGATTAGGTCAACTGACATTCCCAAATTGTAGGAAAGGGGGTGGTATAAAAGATGCATGAATTAAATTAATTTTAATCTTAATCTTATTGAAAGGCACACTAGCCCATCACAGGCATCCATGAGCTGAGAATGTAGAATATGGCAGATAGCACTGGCTGGTTGGCTTCATGTGTCTTGGACATTGCAGATTTACCCTGGTGGATGTCGTCATGATGGTTGAGAACTGGATGGTGCCTGGGATTTGCAGATAATTCAACTGGGATTCTGTAGAATCTCCACTGTAGCTAATCTATTAACATTTATTGGTGTAATGTATTTTGCTCATCCATTCTTTTTTTAAAATTAAACTAATCTGGTATAATTGATCAAACGACACCACAGCTTGTTATCACAAAAACTGATACATGAACAATGCGTTCAATTTTCTCATCATTTTTATGCAGGTGAATGCAGGATAATGAAATTCTACTTCTGTCATCCCACAACTCTGGTTTCTGCTTAGCTTTCTTTTAACAGTCATCTAACAAGGTCTATTACTCCCTTAATCTGTTCCATTAACACTGACAGCAACCTAAAACGGTTCTGTCAGAACAATAGCCACTGAGGTTTGAAGAGCAAATCAAGATCAGCCAATGGGCATTGGAAGGAGTAATTCATCTGCACGAGGCCAGCGAATGAGCATGAAGAAAGATAGTGACACAAAGTCAATGAAAAGGTTAGGGTCAAGAACTGGGCAGTGGAGCCTTCAGGGCAGACTATTTCAGATAAGCTCGGGTCTTATATTGGCCTTTGCTATATCTGCTGACAACACCAGAGGCAAATGCGAAAAAAAAGAAGAAGAAGAAAAAAAAAAAAACAAGAACATGTCATGCTGAACTACAGTACTATATCTTTATTAGTGTAAAACTGAGCATGGGCGAGAAGAAGCAGTAGCTTCTCCAATGACACTCTGAATGAAAGACCCTTGTCTCTGAAATGGGTTTGCTCAGCACACTGAGAATAGCATCAGACCGGACTGTGGTGCACTCATTTCCCCACAGACCGCAGAGCCAGGGTCCGCAGAGAGACAGAGAGATCTCTCTCCAGAACAACTGCGCACCAATGTATAATGCCTGAGCCTTGAGGCAAGTAGGGGAAAACATTTGCTGATGCAGTTCTGTGTAAGAGGACTTGCCGTACCTGTTGAAGCTTGGGATTTGAAATGCTTGGCAAATTACGATGCTCGAGTGAACTGCCTGAATCTTTCTATTAGAGGTTGCTGCGAATAGTTATTAGGTTATGATGTGGGAATTCTGTAATAACTGGAACTCCGGTCGCGATGCCCTAAAGGGTTACCAAAGCAAACAAACCAAGGAAAAACACTCACAGAAATTAGTTTACTAATCACCATCATAAATCAGTGTGATGAAGCAACCTCAGGCACCAACAAGGGTCAGGTTAACTAATGCTTGCAATCATTTTTGTCACAGTTTACACCAAAATCACAGCTTGCAGTTGCCCAAAACTTTGGACATACATTAAGTCCCCAACATACGAAAGGGTTTCGTTCTGAGAGCTCGTTCATAGGTCCAATTTGTTCGTAAGTCCAACAAACATTGTGTAGGTACTAGGGCACTAACATAGTTGACTATACACGGTATAAAACTACCTTATCAAGTTCATTGATCTTGTCCTTGTTCTTTAGAATCGTGCCGATGGTTGAATAAGTCATGTTAAAAGAACGAGCGATGTCTGCCATCTTTTCTCCTCACTCCATTCTCTCAATTATTTTCCCTTTAGCCTCGATCGTTATTGATTGGCGCTTCTCAGCAGTACCAGCTTCATCACCACTGCTTTTACACCTGCTTCCGGACATCCTGGGTGCACGCTGCACGCACGTGAAAATGCGATCTAACTTCCGCAATTGAACATGCGCAAAGGCGTGTTCGTATCTTCGAACGTCCGTAACTAGAATGCTCGTATATACGGGATTTACTGTATTGCTTTTTGTTTTCAAGGACAAGATCAATGAACTTGATAAGGTAGTTTTATACCGTGTATAGTCAACTATGTTAGTGCCCTAGTACCTACACAATGTTTGTTTTCTCACCTTTTTCTATGCATTCAACAAATTCTGCAACTTCTTTGCGTTTCTGGAGGAAACTGGTCTACCAGGAGGAAACTCATTCAATACAGGGAGAGCATGCAAACTCAAAAGACATTGACTACAGATGAGATTTGAACCCAGACTAAGCCATTAAGACCTTTGTAAAAAGGATTTTCATTAAACTGGACCTTGACCATCCTTAAGTGAGTTCCAGCATTTCTACCATATTAGCCGGGTAGCTCTTAGGGTTAAACTGTGAGCCGCCACAAAAACCGTGCTCCTTATTTTACTAGGCAAGACGTGTTTTATATAATCTCCATGTAAGGGTTATGAGGAAGCATGGCAGACAAGAACAAGATTTCATGCCTCTTACCAACCAGGCAGAAAATATCCTGCTATATATTATAAGCGCTCTGTTTGACGTTCATAGCTGGTGGTGAAGACAAAAACAACGTTTTTTTTTTTTTTTTTTTTTTTTTTTACCACCTTCAAATGAAACACTCTAGGCAGTATTATGCAAAAAAGCAAAGACGATAAAGAAGAATCTCATGATCCAGCAGTGACAAGGTGAAATAATCATCTCGGATATGAAAGAGGTTGTCTGAGTCTATTGCCAGAGGCATACACTATGACAAATAAATTACAGAGATGGAAGGATATAACATATGCAATTATATTATATATTTGTGAAGACCATGTTGAAAAGCAGGGATTTAAGGAATTAGTCAGAAACTCTCAATCCAATTATGCTATGCCAAACTGCAGTATGCAAATGTCTGTGTGTATAGGCAGAACAATGATTCGGCAAAAAAAAAAGTTACAGATTTGCTAATGGCCAGTCTTATATAAGTTAATTTCCTCATAGTTATTCTGTTGTATACATGAGTTTAATATTGAAGTGATCATATATTTTCACCTTTAGTCACCGGCTGCTAGCTCTTATAAAACTTATTAAACCTTTAATACTCAAGCAGCGCGGATCCGTCCGGCAACATAGCAACAGCCGCAACAACCGCTTATACGGGAAGTCCTGCCGGTGTCTACTAACAAGTGGGTTTCACACTGTGTATTTGGTGTTTCTGATATGTACAGTAGAAACAAAGTTATCATAACTGTTACAATGTGTAAATTGCACTAATCTCGGAATATGCGAATGACACTGCAAAATTGGCGAACTTTATTATTATTACTAGATGTCCCGCGACTTAACGGCATAAACGCGTATTAAAAAATGTACAGCGCCATCTGTTGAATTTTAAGATGAAATAATTTTTTTAAGGTTGATTTTTTTTTTTTTAATGATCTAAGGGAGTTTTCCATTTAAAGTTCAAATTAGCATATCTTCTCTTCCCATGGGCCGACTGTGATGAAACAGTGCCTATATGTTACGCCAAGGTCGGCCAAATACTTCTGTGAAAACCTCATTAAAATTATTTCAGTAGTTTTTATATGATGTGTGCACAAACAAACAGAGAAACAAAAAATGGAAAACCATCTTGATGTTTCTTACAGTATTACTCATCTTAAGTTTCCACAAACAAAAATTTAACAAACCATCTTGATGTGTTCTCTTACTCATCTTACTTTCCCACAAATAATATTTTTGCAAATGTACAGACACGCCCACTTTACAGTTTTATTCTATGTATAGATTATTATTAGTAGTAAAATTAGTAGTAGTAGTAACGGAAACAACCAAAAACAACCATAAACCACCTGGTCTTACTGTATGAATCTGTGCCACAACATTTTTTAATTAAGTCATGTTTGTATAGTTGGTTAAAAGTAAAGAAAATCTAGTTAATCATATTGCCTATACAGTTACGTCACTGTGTATTACACAATCCTGAGCCATATATATAGTAAAATATGTAATATATTTATGTCCTAAAAGTATTTTATGTGGACAAAATCAAATCTAGGCTTCGAGCTGTTTCCATTTGTATTTACACGCCCTTCTTCACCTCCATAATAATTCACACGGAAAGGAAGCAACAGAAATGCTTGCAGTAACAGGTTTGTACCACAGAGGGCTCCAAACCCACAAATCTCTAAAAGTTATTTACTGCTGCTTTAACCAGCGAACCACTGAAGCTGAAAAACACTCACCAGCCTGCGCGGTGCTGATAGTGATGTTGGCCATCTGTTTCGCCGTCCGTCCTATTCCTGATACTCCGTTAACCGCCTCGATCTGGAACGTGTAGTTAGCGTTGGCCACGAAGTCCTGCACGGCCACAGAGGTGCGCGTCAGGCCCAAGGGCGGCGGCACAAAACGCACGTCGCTGTCACACGTTTGACACGCCTGGGCCTCGACACTACAGCGCTGGCACAGGACATTGTAGGTTATGTCCTTGCGGCCGCCCGTGTCGCTGGGTGGAGCCCACTGCAGGAACAGCGTCGTCTCGTTCATGATGTGCACCACGTTACGCGGAGGAGAGGGCGGCCCTGGGTAATAAAAAGGAGCTGATTAAAAAAATTCCAGTTAGAAATTCAGATATATTATGAATCAAATATTCAAATCATAATGAATGATAATAAAAATATTAATATTATATAATACATGAAGCCTTGATGTTCATTAATTATTTCTTTTTTTTTTTTAAAGCGTCAGCTCACGAAATCTGTTTTGTTTAGATTTAATAATGATTGTCTCGATCAGCAATACTATGAGCTGATCCCGGAAGTATTGGCACCCTTTATGGGAAAACTAATAAACATAAATAATTTGTTTTTATTGTAATACTGAAAGAAAACAAAATGTTTCATTAAAAAGCATACTACTTGCACAATTAACCGAAGTCAAATATGCCAACTTTTCTTTACAAGGATGCTATTTTATACCCTTAGATTTGTGAAGACGCTACTTTTTTAATTATTTTTTGTTGTTTTTCTCTGAATAATCAGTTGAGGAAAAAAAATGAGACAGAAAGATGATGCTAGAAAGCAGGGTGAAGCAATGACAAGAGAACAATTATAACATAAAAGACCAGAAATGTTACTCTGAGGAGCATGAGCCAAGTCTAGACGGATGATTAGATAAATAATAAGAGTTGGACTGACGTGTGCAGGCGGTGCTCGGCGGGTCTTTGCCCGCTCGGTAGTAGCCTTTCTCGCAGTGGCACAGCGCAGACGCCTCGGAGTGGCTGAAACTGTGCGGAGGGCACTTAGAGCACTTGATGTTCCCCGCGAAGGCCTTGTAGAAACCAGGTTTACAGGCTGCGAACACACATTGTGGGGAGAAAAAAAAATACACAGTTAAGAGGATGTGGTTCATTAAATGCTAAGCGCTTGTGTATGACTTATGTTACGGCGTACGCTGTGCCGCTGCTGCGGCTGCACCAGACTTCAACTGTGTTTTGATGAATGGCAGCTTGGAGACGTGCAGATCAGGAACTGGATTTGTAAAACAAAGGGCTCTGAGCAAACAGAATCAATACCTTTTGCTGACGTACACAATTCCAACACAGATGACTATACATCTCCAACGTGTCACTTCTGGCAAAGTGAGTTATTTGGATTAGACCTGAGACGACCTGAGCGCGGTTTATGGCTCTGACGTTGCCAGGTTTCCGGTTCACACCTTATAAATCATGCAGTTGCCTTTAAGTCCGATGCAGAATAAAAGCGAACATAATAATTATAAAAATATGAATAAAAGTGAATGTAATAAATATTCGGTTTGCATTAATAATCTGAGCTACACCTCGGACGCTCGAGAGAAGTTCTGTTTCTTCCATGGTTTTGTGTGTTCTGTTGTTTCATCAGAGACGTTTAAAACTCCGGATGATTCCATTCATACAACTCAACTTCCAGTGACGGTTACCTCTTTCCTTTCTTACATGCTTTTGACTGAACGTGAACATGAGTTATGAGTCCTTTCTATTTTCTGTCAAGGTCAAAGGAGAACATGAATCTATCACTCCATAATTCCATCTACAGTGGATGCCAATGGTGACCATTGTATTTATTCCCATTTTTACAACTGTGGTAGGACCTCCAGTCAACACTCACACACTACGGGCAATTTGGGAACGTCAATTAGTCCAACCTGCATGTCTCTGGACTGTGGGAGGAAACCAGAGCACCTGGAAGAAACCCACCAAGTACAGGGAGAACATTCAAACTCCATGCATGCGGGAATCGAACCCGGACCCTGGTGGTGCAAGGTGACGGTGCTAATCACTACAGTACCATACCACCAAATCTATCACTTCAGCTATTCAGCTTAACTAATGTTCAACATATTTAACTATAATTAACAGCCGTTGATTCTATTTCTTTATTTAGATGGCAGCATCTAAACAATATTTTGGCCACAAAAGAGAGTAAGTATGAAAATTTTGACATAAAGGGTTAAATGTGGCAAATCAAACACTCAAATACAATCAAACAAACTACTTTATGGGGAAAATTCTCCCAGTTTTCTTTGATGTCCATAACTGATTACATTTTCTCCAGAACAACTTTAAAACCTCAAACTCGCAGCTGTGTACGATCTTGGGCTGAATCTGACCGATTAAATCAGAAAAAAACAAAAAAAAGAAAAAAGGAAAAAGTTCCTCAATCTAATGCATACACTCGAGAACAGGTTTGCTTAAAAACGCTTTGTACTGACACCTAAATGCTTCCTCTGAGACGTATTATCTTGGTATAATCGTGGCATGAGGCTTCTGACATGATGCATATTTAGTATCTCTAAGTGCTCACTGTGTTTTTAGAGCAAAGAAACCTTATTAGAAGATCAAAGCTGCAGGATAATGCTGACTTTTCTCCATTAAAACGGACACAACGCTCAGATACGTTGGCAGGTTAATGCTTGTTTTTGGTGCCAATCCATCGCAGGGCACATATACATACTACGGCCAATTTGGGAACGCCAATTCCCAAACCACGCCAATTCCCCGGGGAGAACATGTGAACTCCATGCACACAGAGACGGGAATCGAGCCTGGCCGGGAATCGAACCCGGACGCTGGAGGTGCAAGGCGACAGTGCTAACCACTACACCACCGCCACCAACTACAAGACTGACCACTACAATTACCATAGCAGATACAATCGTAAATACAACATCCAGATCAACTACACCTACTACAACAACTAATTGAACTAGTATGATTATTATTATTATTACTTAATTACTACTACTTTCACTAGGACTAAACCAACTAAATTTCCGGTCTTACCACAATAACTAAAATATTAAGTACTTTTACACCAACACCAACCTCCATCACTACTACATTTTCAACAACCAGTACTGCTACTGCAGTACCTACAACAACAAACAACATTAGGAAAACTTTTTTTTTTTTTTCGCTGTTTCAGTGTTTATAACGGCAGTCGGAACATTTTCTAATTTAAACACGCACTGGCGCTATAGACTCTGAAAGCTACTTCAGCTCTTTTTTTTTCCCCCTTTCTTTTTCAATCATCACAGTATGTTCCACGAGCAACACCAGATGTATATCATTAAGCCTCATTAATTTGTCTTCGCGTTTCAGCAGGCCTTCTGACAAATCGCGCTTCAGTTTTTTGACACGGCTGCATTATGAGTCGTCGGATGGCAGGTGGTAGTCACGTCGGGATCTGCGTGAAACAAACAACTTGGGAGTGACATTTTCTATATGCTGGCTCCAAAACATATATGCAAAGAAAACATTATAAAAAAGAGCTTGTGCCAGGAACAGTCACAGCCTTCGGCGGCCTTTCTGAACCGCGTCAACCTTATAGCCATCAATTTCCTCACTCTCGGACTCCCTGACTGCCAAAACAAAATGAAACACATTTAAAACAGCATGACAGCCTGAAACAAATGTTGCAAATACAAATCATACCAGAAAAGAAGTCCGTTTATTACAGTTAATACTTTTCAGATTTATTGATCAACATGCCACTGAATGGTGTCCAAGGAATTTGGCCATGTTTTCCTTGAACGAACGGGTGATCCTTATTGCCACGCCCATTTAGCGAGTATCCAGCAATCTGTGCAATGAGCTGGCGGAGCATCAATGTCCACCAAAAAATACTGTATACCAATAAATAAATAAATAAATAAATAAATAAATAATAAGAATGGCACAGATAAAAACACCAATAACCAATCTTAACCAATCTTTATCTTTTACTACTACTATTATTATATCAACTACAACGGCAACTACATCTACGACAAAAGAACTACAACACTACCAACAACAACTACTACATCAGATACCACAACAGCAACAACTACACCTACAACAAGGAACTTACAGCACTAACAACTACTACTCCATCAGCTACAACAACAACAGCAACTACATCCACAACAAAACAACTGGAACACTAACAATATCTACAACTGTATCATCTACAACAACTACTACACCTACAACAAAACAACCATAACACTAACAACAACTACTACAGGTATCGACTAGAACAAAAACAACAACTTCACCTACAACAAAACAACCACAACACTAACAGCAACTACTACTGTATCATTTACCACAACAAAACAACCATAACACTAACAACAACTACTGCCATATAAGCTATAAGAAAAACCGCCACTATACCTACAACAAAACAGCCACAATACTAAAAACAACGATGACTGTATCATTTACAACAACCACCACTACACCAACAACAAAACAACCACAATGCTAACAACAACTACACCTACAACAACCACCACTACACCAACAACAAAACAACCACAATGCTAACAACACCACCTGCAACAACCACCACTACACCAACAACAAAACAACCACAAGGCTAACAACAACTACACCTACAACAACCAGCACTACACCAACAACAAAGCAACCACAAGGCTAACAACAACTACACCTACAACAACCAGCACTACACCAACAACAAAGCAACCACAATGCTAACAACTAGACCTGCAACAACCACCACTACACCTACAACAAAGCAACTACAGCACTAACAACAATTACTCCTTCAGCTGCAGCACCTACACCTAAAACACTAACAACAATTACTACTATATCAGCAACAATAGCAACAGAAAACACCCACAACAAAATAGCTACAACATTAACAACAACTACTGCTATTACTACAACACCAGCTACAACAACAACAGCAACTACACCTGCAAAAAATCAACTACAACATCAATAACAACTACTACAGTACTTCAGCTACAACTCCTAATACGAAGCAACCACAACACTACACTTTGGGGTTCTTGGCCGCCATGCAGCTTTATTTCCAAGGCATCCTAAGCCAGTCCCATGCCTGGACACATCAGGAACGGCATCTGGCATACAACCTGCCAACTGTGCCAATGTGGATGTGAATCGGATGGTCTGCTGTGGCGACCCGCTTGGCGAGAGCAGCCAAAAGAACAAGTTATAAATATATAATTTAGCACCAGAGTTTGTGCAGAGTCTGTGTCCTATCTGTGCTGTGTAAATCTTCATGCAGCAATGTGGAGTTGTTTTCAACTCTATCTGAAATTAAACCTGTCCCCTGCACCAAAAAACCTGAAAAAGAAAAACTTTCTTACTTAAAATTTGTATGTGTTTATTTAAAATGAACAAATACGTTCATTCATCTTCTATACCGCTTATCCTGTACAGGGTCATAGGGTGTCTGGAGGATCTCAGGACACACCCTGGGCACACACACTATGGGCAATTTGGGAACGCTGATTAGTCTAACCTGCATGTCTTTGGACTGTGAGAGGAAACCCACCAAGCACAGGGGGAACATGCAAACTCCATGCACACAGACCCTGAGACGGCACCCGAACCCGGAACCTGGAGGGGCCCTGCGTCTGTGCTAACCGCTAAGCCATCGTGCCAGCTTTATGTACAATGTAAAACCCGATATACAATTTGAAAATAAAGTCTTGCTCCGGAGTCAACTCCATCTTTATTGTAAGAGACGTTTTAGCATTCTGTCCCATCTCCTTGCAAATTTACTGCTACACTCGGTGCTTCTCCGGCATCTGTTTTTTTTATCGACTCGGGCGTCTGGCTGCGCTCCTGAATCCGCGTTTCTCCGCCCACCTGACAGAAGCTGTAGTTCTGTTCATTCCTTTGTTTTTTTTTTTTTTTT
>JAAGKR010006629.1:0-41764 GCA_011419295.1 Clarias macrocephalus
GCTGTACCATGGCTGACCCTGCGCTCTGACCCCACTTACACTGGGATATGCGAAGAAGGAATTTCACTGTGCTATAATGTATATGTGACAAAAATAAAGGTTTTTTACTACTGTGAACCTGCTGTTTTTGTTGCTGTCTGTAACCAGCTCAAATTCTGATTTCAAACACTTGTTATTTTATTAGGCATGTCTCAAAGGACAGCCAACAGATGACAGGTAGAAGGTGACAAAATTCCCGCTTTAAATATTACACACTACAGTCATTAGGTAACGCAATGCCTCACAGAAATGTAGTTAAGTAAGAGTACAGATATTTGCTGTACTTTCGAGCGGAGTGGAAAGTGTTCAGAAGTGCCAGACAGCATGTTTATTAGCACGTGATAATGGAGGATGTTTCCATAGAAGAGGACGCGATCTAGGATGTCAGCTATAAACGTTAGATACGATTGTTGAAAGAATTGTTGAAATTGTTGAAACGTTGAAAGATTTTAGTCAGGGGAATTTTAATACCTTGAATCAGAGGAAAGAAACGGGGACTGGTGCCAGGACCAGGGTTTGGAAGCAGCTTCCAGATGTTAACATCATACTTTATTGTTTTTGCCTATACACGTAGATTTAGCTTAGTCATTGGATTATTTGTGATGCTAAAAGCTTTATTCTTAACAGGCTAGTCAGTGCATCATCTGAAAGATTAATTGACTTCCTGGTCTGCAGAATGTCCTATACTGGTGGCACATGTTGTTATTTTAAAAGAAGACACCTCAGGCTGCAAACATAGTCTCAGTTAGCCTTGTAATTAAAGCCACTGAAGGCCAGAGGGGTTCCTCTGTTCAGTTAACCTGTTAGAGATCAATACAGAGGCAGATTCAACCCAAATAAACTGGAGATACAATGGTATTTCAAGCTTTTTAGGGATTGATGTTCAGGAATCAGGACAAGCAGATGTTAATCCTGGTCATAAAATACTAAATTAAATAAGGTTTTAATATTGTAAATTGTAATATTGTTGAATTCAGGAAATAAATGATAAGAATTCATAGTGATTGTTAAATAGGAACAAAAATCAGCAACTGAACTCTTGACAATACTCATCTGAAGAATCATTAAATGGTAGGATTGTTCCAAGGAACTCATATTAGGTAATTATTGCAGTTAAAGACTTTGACAAACCATGAGTAGCTTGCGTAAGAGGAAGAAAATCACAGTTAGCATACATGAATTAGCATAAAACATGGACGGATGGCCTCAGAGGATTGAAGGTTTAAGCTTTAGTTTTGACTTTCTGGGAAATTCCTCCATAAAGCTTTACAGGAATATTTTGTGTAGAATTGGCTCACCATATGGACTGCAGGTGTTGGAAACGCTAAAAAAAAAAAAAAAGAAAACACAAGCTCTCTGTGCTGCTCAGCATAAACTGGATAGATTGTGGTGTTTTGCTGTGCTATAGGATAAACATCACTTTACTGTAGCCTGTTTTTAACTCAAATTATGACCTCTGTAAAAGATAAAAATGTCAAAGCCAATTCATGTCTTGTTCACTGCGTCTAGGAATTTGGTGTTTGGCTAGGAAGAGCTTGTGTGTATTTGTGTTCGTATGTGTGTGCGTGTGTGTGTTGGCGGGGAGCACTGGGACGATTCTCAATTAGCGGTATTCCAGGAACATCTGTGGTGCTTTTAAGGAAGAAGAAGATGAAGAAGAAGAAAAAAAATGATCTCTGATCTCTACAACCACTTGTGATTACAGTTAGGGGGAAAAAACATAGAAACTTCAAAGGCACTTCGCCAAAATTAATAGCAATCTGGTGTGAATTTGTGTTCATGTACGTTTTGTGTATGTAGAGTTTAAGGGAGAAAACCCCTGCTGCAGTTTTTGTACATGGTAAAAAAAATGTACAAGTGATGTGAAATCCTTCAACATGTGTGTTCTTGTTTTTAATGTATACTTTTAAAGCTATGGTTGTGTTATTGATTAGCCATGTTAGATTAGCCAAAAAGCGAAGTTTGATCCGGATGACGGTACACACCGGCCGCTTGTGACATGGGATTGAAATGTGTTGCGTTTGCGCGAGGAGAAGGCGTGCTCAGACTCAGGGGTCAGCCTTTGTCCCTGAAGCGAAACGTTTGTTTAAACTGATGGGGGATGTGAAAGGGGCGACGGCTGGCCTTTTCACAAGAGTTTTGATTCCTCTAACCAGCTATTAATTTCTCCTTGTTTGTTTCTTTTATATCCATTTTTTTTCTCTCACTTTCTTGGCGAACATAGCCTGGGACAAAACTTGAATTCATGCTGTTTTACGCAGATGCCCGTTCTGCTCTTGAAATTACTGACAGATCTTGTCAGTGGGATCTGAGAGCCTGGTGGGACATGTGCTTGATCTGCATGCCTAAAGAAGGAGTGGTTGTCATCATTTTTTTATTTTTTTTATATTTTTTTATGTAGCTACATTCTTTAGGGTAATATACAGCCATATGTTACATCTTTTGAAGTGCTTAAGTTAATATCTAGAGTCTTAATCTTAATCTTTAAATACAAACACATTTTTCTTCTACGACTTATACTACTTAAAAAGTACTGTAAAACATCCTAAAGTTTTTATTATCTTCAGAAAGGGATAAATAAACTGCATCATTCTTAAATTTAATATTGCCATTTGATTGTTATGTACAATATGTGAGACAGATTCCTTGTAATTTTGCCAACTGCAGATTGTATTTGATTATACAGGGGGTGTTCAAGTCAAACCAGGACTTTTGAGCATGCAGAATAACGGACCACAGTTCTGAGAGTAAAATCTCCCTTAAATTCTAGTAATTTCCCTTAAATTCACTAGTGCTTGGACACCATCAAGGTAGAAAGATTTCTCAGTACGCTGGAGCTAAGACCTGAAACGCTGGCCTCCCAGGAACTCCTATAATGACCCAAACAGGTAGAAATGGCTTGGAGTACAGGGGCAGCTGAGCTCCTGTAATGTGCAAGTGGAGCTGGTGAATGGTTGTGTGTACAGTTCACAGAGACATGATGCATCTCTCCTGCAAGTTGGCGACGTCGATTTTCATGGATCAGGGGTTCCACACGCTGAATGTTCACTGGAATGAATGCAGTGGGCTCTGAGTCACCTCGGGCCGGGATCATCATTCACTGCCTTCTTTAAAATGTAGGCGCCGTTTTACTATGGCGAAGAGTCTCATCACCGTACTGTCTTCATTCAGGAGAAATTTCAACTGGACACCCTTCATACATAAAAAAAAAACTAATGCTCATTTACTAAAATGAAATAGATTATTTAATCGCTAATATTAATCAGAAAATAAATTCAATAATAAAAAGTGTGTTTACTGGAGCCGTTCAAGGTCAAACAATGTTATTAAGTTTGTATGAGGAAGTGTAGTATTTGTACAAAATCCCTTTTTTTTAACCAGTTAAAATAAAAAAAATTTGAGGGAGTTTTGACTTGAGATTGTTGATGAAATTTGGCTTTAGTGCTTATATTAGAAATTAAATCATATAAAGTTCTATAAGGTGGGTTCAGGCTACACTTTAGTTGAATGTTCTTTCAGAATTATCTTTTTTCCTCTTCAGTCACAATCAGCTAAAATCAAAAAAAGGTTTGGAATAATTTCGCCTTCAACAAATCCATCAACCTAATTCATGATCAGCCTGCTTACGAAAATATTGTCCAAAATGAACGGCATCCCGACAATCACGGCTTTGCTGCGAGACCAAAGGTCCCTGAAAAATGGCCCCATTAAACTGTCGCCTTTAATAGATTCACTGACTTTTTTTTCCTTCTTTTGCCTGCCTCTTAAGCCAACACATATTTGGAGTCCTGAGGTGGATTGGGTGTCAGTCGAGGTTTAGGAAACACAGCGTTCTCTGTTCAGAGCCAGAGAACAGGGGCACCGTCTGTCCTTTCTTCTCCAGCGTCTCTGAAGTGCGTGCTGGGGAAATATGGAGGAAATACCTGGTCAGCATTCTGAAGCATTTTTGCCCCTCCTCTTAAATCCAAACACTCCTCAGTGTTTTCTCACAGCCCACACGTAGGCTTTTTTGCCCCGGGTTGAAGTGTGGTGTAAGTGTGCTATGTTTTTCCTGCACCTCTCCACCCTTGGGCTCCTAAAAAAAGACTGGCGATCGAAATAGATTATAATTTGAGCGTTACATACTGAGGCACACAATCCCTTAAAGCCAGAAAGGATGAATGATGGGCTTTCACTGCGCTTCCATATACCTAGAGCTACGAGACTCAACGATTCATCTGATGCTCACTCTCAGTCTCTCAGACACACTGATGTTATCCACCATTACCTCTCTCTCTACACACACACACACACACACACACACACACACACACACACACACAGACACACACACACACACACACACAGACACACACAGACAGACAGCACTCCGGTGCCATGCCCTTAGTTTAGCCTGGCTTTTTCTCCTGCCGAAACCGGAGGGTCATGAGTTCAGGACAGGACGGATTACACCGAGTTCAGAAACACACTCAGGGAGAAAAGCGTATCGCACGTCCCTTCTCTAAATCGAACATTAAATTCACTTAAATAACCAAATGGCCATTTTATCTTCTTAAATGCATTTCTGTTAAAGTAAAAAAAAAAAAAAAGACTAATGATATACTGTAATTCAGTATAAAGCAAGACAAAGGAATCCCAGTCGTTTTAAATGGTAAAAGACAACAGGCGTAAGTAGAACAGTTGACAAATAACAACATAAATAATTTGTAATTATAATTTAAAGGTTCTGAGTGAAAAAACAAAACAAAACAAAAAAACACCCAGGGCAGGAATAAGCGACAATTCAAACCTAATCCGGTGTTGTGTGTGTTAGAGCTGCGCTATTATGAAATTTAACAGACTTTTTGTTGAGCAATTCAATTAACTGAACTGATTAATCAATTAACACATTTTGAACAATTTAGGTAACTTCCAAAAGGTAAATTCTCCAAAATATCTAATAAAAAATGCAGAAAATGCATAAAAGCTTCCAACCTTTTTTTTTTATTCTTCATTCATGCTTTCTGCTTCTTCTTTTACTTTAAAGTTTATAAATGGTTGGTACAATACTGCCTCCTGCTGGACCGGAGTGTAGTGCAGAAGCTCAACAGGAGAAACAGTTTTTCGCTTTGACATTTAAAAAGCCAAAAACAGAAGTTACACATTTAAATACATACTAAGCTGCACATGGGGACAAAGATGTGGAGAAATGTTCTTTCATGAGGAAGGAAGATGGTGTGAATATATTGAAACATTTCCGCCAGGAAGTTCAAGCTTGGTCACAAATGAGTCTTCTAAATGGATAATGACCCCAAGAATACCTCCACAGTCGTGGCAAAATGTCTTAAGGACAATAAAGTCGAGGTCTTGGACCGGCCCTGATCTTAATCCAATAGAAAATCAGTTGGCAGAACAAAAAAAAAGCGTGTCTGAGTAAGGAGGACTGTTACCCAGACTTAGTTACACCGGAATTCATTATCTTATTGTAGGGAGCTCCTGGAAGGCGACCTGAAATGTTTCAATCAAATTAAACAATTTACTTCTCACCCACTGGGAATGTGATGAAAGAAATTAAACTGGACATAAATCTTTCACTTTACTATTATTCTGACACTTCACATAATTACAATAAAATAAACATCCTGACCGACCTAAGACAGGGAATGTTTTTTTTTTTTTTTTAATGTCAGCAATTGTGTACAAACTGAGTTTAAATGAATTTGGCTAAGTTACATTTAACTTCTGGTTTCAACTGTATATAAAATCCCAGTAAATTCTAATCAACTATCTTATGTGATGCTGATCCTTTGTGGTTCACGTTAATGAGTTTAATTATGCGTTAATTTACACCAACATAGGATAAACAATAAATGTTTTTTTTTTAATAAACACAATGTTCATTCTTTAGTTACATAATGACTCAGTGCTGCACTTTAATCTATTCACACTGAATTCAACGCAGCATTAAATGAGGTTTAACGATTTTTGTTATTTATTATTTCAACCCATCTGTCCGTTTTCAGCCAACCTTACCCCCTCTGACAAATTTTACAATGCTCTCCCCTTTTCTCTCCATCTTCTCACCTCCCTCGTTCCTATAAATTTCACCGCTCCCTTTTGTCAGAGCCCGAGAGCAGGGTCTTGGATTCAGGCTGTGTCTGGACTTGTAGCTCTTCACCTCTCTCTTTAAAAAAAAAAAAAAAAAAAGTATGTCTGGATTATATTTCAGATCAGCCCAGTGAACTTGATGACATAATCATCATCATCATCATCATCATCATTATCATCATCCATGCAACCAGACAGAGTTCATCCTGTTTGTCTGAACGCTTTCATTCCCTGGTAATTAAAAATACGCCTGCGGTTTTAGAAACAAGACTCTCTGTTTGGTTGTGGTTTGACCTGACAGGAATGAAAGAATCTAAATCTTGTCTTTAATGAAAAAGAAAAAAAATTACATTGCAGTAAATAGCCTGCAGAATGATGTGTGTTTTTAGCATACAGTGATGCTTTAGTGAAACAAGGTGCTGCAGAAAATAGCGTTAATATTTCTGGCTCTTTGAATAGAGTAGTAGTTGTTTTATTCACTGTATAATTATGATGTTGCGGTGTAGGGTGTGTGTAGCAGGGGCAGGCGAGTTCTCGTGGCCCGAGGGCAGGGGTATAGCAAACGCCCCTGCTGGTTTTGAAAGAGATTGACGTCTCGAGGCTATTGTTCTGAGAGAGCTGTGTAATTACAGGCTTTTACCAGAGTTTGAATAAATAAAAGAAAAGAATTGAGTCTGAAATGAAACACTACAGCGCTATTTATAACTAGTAAGGGCATGCCAAAAACTTACCCTGATCTAGTGGCTAATCAGAAATGCTAACTAAAACTAGTAGAATTGATGTACACCTTCCTGACTCGCCTGCAGAACAATGTTTTTCATGATTCATGTTTGTGTAAATATTTGTGTTTTTTTTTCTTCTAAAAAACATCACACTGACTTCCTGTTTCAGAAGGATGTGCAGAATCAAATCTTTGCTAAGAAGCCAACCATGCTAACCATATTAAAGAATCAAACTAGAGCTAATATTGCTAACTTATTAACCAAATTAATGCTAACGTTGGTACTTTTAGCCCTTGCTAATCTCTTAAACAGTTTTAGCTTCACGTCTGTTTTACTACAAAAAAACATTAAGGATTTACTCTAAGTAGCTGTTCAGCAGCTGTTCATCATCTGAGACGTGCAGTATCTCAGATATCCCCTCGAGGTCATGACCTTGAAGCATGCTCTGTTCTCCTCATGACCTTTGATCTGGATCTAGTTTAACGCCCTGTATGCTAAAGCCTGGAACATGCGGGTTGGCTGCCTTCAAGCAAGCACAGTTAAACACTAATGATTAGCCTTGGCTTGTTTAAGATGTCCTATAAACCTAGCCCAGATGTTCTAGCGGCTTTTACTGTCCTTTTTTTCTGGTATACGTCTTTTTCACCTCGATATCTTCAACATAACGGCTCACGAAACGGCTTTTAGCTGGCTTATGAAAAACACTTTTAAAAAGAAAGTCTTTAAATGTTCATTCTTTGAGTTGTAACTGAGAGACAGTTTCATCTGCCATTCCTATGGAAATGCACACTATTCTAATTCCTTAAATTGGCAGTAACCTGACTTACTTAGAGACAATCTTTCCTACTCACAGACCTGCCCACTTGTCTTACTTAGAGACCTGCCCACATATCCAACTTACAAACATCTCACCTGTCTTACTTAGAGACCTGCCCACCTGTCCCACTCACAGACATGCCCACCTATCCAGTTTACAGACATGTCCACCTGTCTTACTAACAGACCTGCCCACCTGTCCCACTCACAGACATGCCCACCTGTCTTACTAACAGACCTGCCCACCTGTCCTACTCACAGACATGCCCACCTGTCCTACTCACAGACATGCCCACCTGTCTTACTAACAGACCTGCCCACCTGTCCTACTCACAGACCTGCGCACCTCTCCTACTAAGATACACCCTCACCTTTCCTACTCACAGACACCCGTGTCACTGTCTAACACAGAACCACACCCCAAGTCTCATTCAGAGACATACAGGCCTGTCGTAGACACATACCCAGCTCTCCTACTCACAGACATGCCCGTCTGTTTTACTCACAGACATGCCCACCTGTCTTACTCACAAACCTGCCCACCTGTCCTACTCACAGACCTTCCTTGTCTTCTTGTCTCTCTGTCTTATGCAGAGACAATGCCCACTGGTCTCAGTTATAGATAAACCTATCTGAGACACTCACAGATATGCCTACTTGCTCACTCAGAGAAATGCCCACCTACCCTATTTATAGGTATACCCACCTGTCCATCTTAAAGACATTCCCACCTGTGTCATTTAGAGACACCAACCTGTGTCACTTGCAGGCATGCGTACTGATCTCATTTATAGACAAACATACCTGTCTCACACAGAGACATGCCTACTTGTTTCATTAAGTGACACCCACCTGTCTCACTCAGAGAAAACCTTCACCCTCCCCTTATAGGTATACCAACCTGTCCATAGATGCTCAGAGACACGCCCACTTATCCTACTCATAGACACTTCCACCTCTTTCATTCAGAGCACTTATCCTACACACAGACACACCCATTTATCCTACTCATTGACACTCCCACCAGTTACAAGTCAACTACCGAACCTGTCTTTGAACTACTCTGGAGACTTGTACTGTACGTTCAAGAGTCAAATTTCACAGACATCTCCCTACATCATTCTCTGTCTTTCTTTTATTTTTTCACCCTGGCATATTTTTAATTTTTGGACCAGCCTGATAGGCTCGAACATGTGCAAGTGATTTATGAGTCGTGAGCAGTGCCGCGGCATGTGGAAGCGATGCTCCTTTGAGTGTGTTCGGGGGGTTGGATGTGTTCCTGAGGGGGAGCCATTTTCAGGCTGGCGAGGTCATTCAGAGTTTTTCTCTGTAGTCAGGGCAGTCATACTCACCACACCGTTAAAATAAGCTGAGCAGGGTGGTGCTGCAGCTTGAGCAGAAAATCTGGAGTGCGTGTGCGCACAAACAGACCTCGAGCTACTGTAGCATTGAGACTATAGCAGTGTGCCTGAAAGTATAATAAAGCTCAAACATATACAGTACATACTGCATGTTTCTTAATATATATCCTTAGTATTTTATATCCATAGTTTTACAGTAAAGATTCTAGCAACTAAGTGATGCTCACTTTATAGCCACAATCTTATCACACAGTTACCTCAAGGGGTTTAGTTGGGTGGTTTGGTAATTACATGCCTTCCGTTATCTATAAAAAATGAATGAAAGGTTGTAGTGGAGTTAAGAATAGTTCTGCTGGCCATTTTAAAGGGAAAAAAAGATGTGAGAGATTCAGAGATAGGGAAGAGTGGGCGCTTGTGGTGAACCACATATACCAGTGGTGTAGAAATGAGCAGGACGAGACATGTCCTAAATCCTGTGTGTGTATGTGTGTGTGTGTGTGTGCTTACCCAAACACACTAAATCTTTGACAGCTATTACATACAGCACCATCCCTGAGAGTTCTGTTAACCCTTCTTTAGTCATGTCAAATTCAAGCAAAACATAGGATTATGCTACGAGGTTCTAGCTAAATATGATAAGGTTAACTCAGTGAGTCATAACTGATGTTCAGATTATATTTAGTGTACATTTAAAGCCAGGCTATCTCAGAAATCATGTCAGGTTAGCCTGGTAAAACATTCACAAAGGTCCTTTCAAAAATTTTGCCAAGCTAGCCAAAATTAGCTGCCTGGTGGATTACAAAGATTTTCACGTTTAACTTAAAAATAATGTTATAAGTCCTCTCACGTTAGCTCCTGATAGTTAATTAGAGTTAGAAGTAATGCTAAAGATTACAAACTTGTAAATACAATTTATAAATTCTGTAATATATCCTCTCAGATTAGCTCATGCTAGCAAAAAAAAAAAAAAAAGATTTAGAATGGTTTAGAAATTAAACAAAAAATCCTTGAATAAGTCCTCTCAGATTACCTAATGCTAGCAAAAAAGGTTGAGGATGGTTTGAGAAATTTGATGTAGAAATCCTTCAAGAAATCCGCTTAGATTAGTTTGTTAGCAAGCTTTAACAACATAGATACGTTATTTAATAAAATCTTCTCAGGTTAGCTACGATGGCTAGTGTCATCTAAGTATTATGTACTGTATTATACATATACAGCTCCGGAACATTAATTAATGTAACTTTAGGATCCTGTCAGAAAACTTGTCAGGCTAGCGCATGCTAGCTAGCTAGTGTTCTAAATTAAGATTCTAAGCCAGCTAATAAAATATGTGGAAAAGTGTCTGCATATGTGAATTACATTGACTTCTTTATCTAAATATGCACCCTACATATGTCTGCTATGTTGTGTGTATGTGTGTGTGTGTATGTGTGTGTGTGTGTGTATCATACCTGGTTATCATTGAAGCTGTGTGACTGCTGCAGGTGTTCCTCTGTCCTGATGGGACATGTTTAATTTCAGCCCCTATAAACCTGTAAAGCAGTAATTTAACTGTGCCTCGTTTTTCCGTGTGCGTCTAACAGAAATATGTAATACTGCCCAACTGTATGATTTTCGAATTTGATTTACGATGTTGATGACTGTCATTTCGACACTGCAGTATCTTTATGGGATTCTTTCCTATTACAGCGTTTATATTGTGTGTTATTAAACGTAAGGAAATTAAACATCTGTTCATTTTCTCTTTCTCTCTGTCTGTCGCAGGGTGATATCCAGCAGCTCCTGATCGTTGCTGACCCTAAAGCGGCGTATGATTACTGTGAACACTACATGCCCGACTGTGACACACCTCATAAAGACACACTGCAAGCTCAGGAACCGGAGGAAGGGGTGAGTATCAGTGTAACCTGGTGGCCTTCAGGAACCCTGATTGATGATAGACCTAATTTAAAAATGCTTATAATTTAGAGTGGACACTTTTAGTCACAAGTCTAAATCTGTACTGGTTACGGGTACATGGTAACAATGATAAAAGTCCTAGACTTGCTTAAGTCTTGCTGGTAATGGGATGCTTTTTGCTTATGCCATAGCTACTTTGATTGTTGCCATGGTTACCTAGAAATATGTGCATGCATTCCCTCCATCTATCTAGGAACCACTGTAGTCTAATTAGGGAATGTAGAGGCCAATGGTGACCATTGTATTTATTTCCATTTTTACATCTGTGGTAGGATCGCAGGTCAACATTCACCCGTGCATTATGTGCATACTGTACATTGACAAAAATTCAAAGCACCTGTTGGCAAATCAATGAATTTTAATAGATGTGGTATAGGCATACATAAAGATACTGTATCATAAAAAGGTCATATTTAAAGGTTTATTTAAAAAAAAAAAAAAAGGTCACATTTTAAAAGGGTAACATTGAGAAAAATCAGTGTTCTAGCACTTTTATGCATCGTATGGTGTTTTATTAAGTGTGAAATTTAAACTTTATATAAGGTACAAATTATACTGTATTTTAGGTGCCACTTTTACATTTAAGTGCTGCAAGTTGAGAATTTGACCCTACAGAGGCTTTAGTTTAGTGCCTTCTCCTTCAAAAATGTCTGGTCATGTAGAGTCATGCTCTTGTATGGCTCGTTTTCTTTTTTTTCCCCCTCGGGATGATGTACTGCGTAATGTACTGGAACACAAAGAGCGAGCTCCAATGTCGATGAAGCGCTGAACCTATTCTGGCAGAGAGCTCTGCGTTTCTCATGGCTTGATTCTGTTAAAGCATTCTGCAGATTCTTAGCTATATTGATATCTTGGGAGGAAGTTTCGGCACGTGGCGTATAAGCGCGGCCAACAGCAACTGGAGTTACGGCGTGAAACTCAGTTTGCTTAAACACTGTGTTCAGGGGTTATTACTGTATATTGACTTCTGTAGGGATATTAAAAGTGGAATGTTTTTTCAAGGATAAGACATTTACAGTACATGCAGTGGTTTCTTGATGCCAAGCACATGGCTGATCTGAGATGAGACTTCATGCTGATCTTAAATCAGTTTTGGATTAAAGTTATGTATGGTATGTTGCCTTGAACGTGTTAAGCTGTGATCAGATTCAGAAATTCTCATTCCAATGTTGAAACAGTAATAAGCATCATCCAACCATCCTTAGTGGATGTTTTTAGTGTGAAACACATTACAATAATAATACTGGGTTAATTGATTGGTTAACCTAGATCTGGTTAGATCTGATCCAGCCTTGCTGTGTTACTAAGCGTAACTGGTCGTGGGGGTGGGGGCGGGTCTTGGCTAGACGTGACTAGGTCTTGCTGTGGTTGGTTGAATTGGACAGGGTTTTGTTGAGATTTAAGGGTCTTTTCAATGAGATGAAACCCTACTAGGAATAACTGGGTATGGATATCCTTGGACACACCAAATCTTATATTGTTTGGTCCTTGCTAAGATTTGTTAGGACTGGATAATGACTAGAGGTTGCATGTTTGCGGCTTGTTTGTGCTAGGCCTTGCTGGGTTAAGCTGGGCCTGACTTGGAACTGGACCACCTTGAGAAAGCTTTGCTCGACTGGTTTAGAATGTCTAGTTGTGTTTTTGATAGTCTTCTGTATGACTTGCTGGGTTTCTTTGGGACTAGCAAGGGCTTGCTTTGTTTTGTTTGCGCTCAGCCAGATCTGGCTAGACTTGGATAGTGTTTGGTCTTTTTTTTTTTTTGGACTTTTTAGTCTTGACGAAATCTTGTTTCTATTGGCTAGAGTCTAGAAGACCTGGAGGATGACTAGGCACTGATGATTTTATATTTAGTTTGGGCTTTTCTTTTGGACTTAGGTATTGCTGGTTATAGGCTAGTTTGCCAGCACTGGCTTGGTCTGACTGGGCTTTGCTGGATCTGCCTGACCTTAGACCAGGCTACTCTTTGGTAGCACTCGCTGGGCTTGTTTAGGTCTGGAAAGTATTAACTAAGCCTTGCTAGGTTTTTCTGGACCTCTGGCTTGGCTAAACGTGATTGCCATGACTTGAGGTGAATCCAGGCAGTGCAAACAAGCCAGTTATAACAGCAGGGGGGCATCTTTATAAGGTCCTGCACAGCTGCAAGGGGACTAAAGTGCACTCGTGCATGATGGATTAAGAACATTAGGGCAGAAGAGGTTCTAAGTGGGGTTCATCAGTGCCATAACTGCTGTTGCTGCAGCTTCCTGTGCTGGGAAAAAAGAGTGACAGAACTAATGGGTCAGAACTAATACATACCACACTCACCTAACAGCTTCATGCTTTTGGATAAAGCAAACTGTTGGACTAGAGGGCAGGGAACATAGGTTCAGCCCTACGTTCATTGATAGTCATATATCATAATGAATGGATGCTCATTTTGTGTACCTTTTATGCTTTGGAATAAACCACCCTTTAAATGACTGACGTTATTGCTGACCTACTTACTCTCTTCTTACAGTTTACACACACTCGCAAACATATTTCCCATAACAAACTAAAGCTATATGTTCTAATTACAACTCCTTGTGATTTCATTGTTTTTTGAACATGAGATCACACACCAATCTGTTTCTCCAGGGCCTTTTAAAAAGTTTTAAACAGACACCTGCACTCTTTCATACTTTAATTAAAATTGGTCCACCTAGTCTGACAGCTCTCTCTCTCTCTCTCTCTCTCTCTCTCGCTTTTTTCTCTGGAAGTATTATAATGTTACATTTAATTAGAAGTGGGCGATTTGGCAGAAGTATTAAATCATGATATATGAATTAAGACTTTTTTATGATACACAGTATGTATCATGATAAAGATTGACAATACCTGTGTTGCATATGTGATATTTATATGCAATAGGTATCATTTTATTTACCGCTGAAAAGAAGAAATTTCTTTAAAAAATCATATTAAAGTTAATATCAGACAAACTGCATTAAGCCATTTTGTAATGAAAAGTTTCCGAACAATCTTCACGATATTCCAGCAGAAAATATTTTGAGATGTAAATGATCTTTGACTATCATTATTCAATCATCATGCCGCCCACTTTTACTTTAAAACACATAAAAGTTCTTAAAGAGAGTGCTATCTCATCATGTGGAAGTAAAATGTGATGCTTTCAGGTTTAACTCTCGAATATGATGCATTTAGACGATGCTTTCAAATTAATTATTAATAATTAACTGCTGGTTTTATACCGGTGAGATGTCTGTGCTAACAGTATGTAACATCCAGCTGGGCTTGTTACATCAGAAGAAGTGTTTTGTGTTATATTTTATACTGTGCACTAACGCAACTCTGACCTCATTTCCTCCTTCTGTCCAGTACGATACTGCAGTAGAATACGGAGAGTCCTATGATTACTATGACTCGGGGATCGCTACCGACACACCAAACGAATTTTCTGAAACTAAGGTAAAAAGAAAATGAAATCTCAGTGCATGCGGTTGTCAGTGTGGTGTCTGGTTGTCGCGTGACTTCCCTTGTTCTCATCTCGAGTGTTGTTTATTTGGCATCTTCTATCCGTTCCATGTCCAGCTGAGGGATCAAACGTCCCTCTCTCTCTCTCTCTCTCTCTCTCTCTCTCTCATCATTCCAGCACCTGTTCTTTGTTCTTGTGTCATGTCTTGCTTGCTCGATCCTGATGTTTAATGTGTTGTGTCTTTTGTCCCTGTGTCACCATCACCCTCCCTCCAGAGAGTGAAGCGTAGCATCTCCAAGTCCAAGAGGACGACAAAGTCCGCTAAGTCCAAACCCAAGTCTCCGTATAAGTACCCCGTCTCAATAAAGAAATCGCCTAAAAGTTTTCGAGAGCCGAGACCTGGTTTCCAGGCAACAGCGCCAGTGAGGAGGCCCGGTATAAGGGTAAAAGAAAAAAAAAAAAAAGTCCAACTCCGATGGCATGGAGATCTCTTCTCCTCTTCTTTCGCCTTGTCTGTTTTTTTTCCTGAGGGAGATCTCCGATGCCCGTCCTCTAATCTGAGCAGAAAGGCAGGCAGGTCTAGAGGCCTATCGATCGACCCTGTAGTGTGCACGTCTATTAATCCTTTCTTTCTCGTTCTTCCTTCTCATTGTCTTTCACTCTGACGTCCGCTTCAGCTAAACAACTTAGATGGCGAGTTCTATACTGAAACTGAACTTGACTACGGGACTGTAGATGGTTCTCAGACTCGGTCTCCTGATGCCAACCCCGGACCCAACGAGGTAAATATTAAACTTCTTCTCAATTATAATTTTTTTTTTCTTTTAAGAATGAACCAAGCTTTAGAAAGTGGATTAGGTCTGGGGTTAGTAAACCTAGCCAACGGGTACGGAGTGGCTAAAACCAGAGACAATTCAGAATGGTTCTGTCCTGGTTGACCAAAAGCAATCCACTTTGTACAGTATGTCCATGTTTATAACATGTCCATCATCTCAGTGGATTGTCTCTGCTTTGAGTCTTGCTTTCTGTTGTCCATACTGATTACAGCTGTGAAAGCTCATAAAACATTTATAGTAGAATTGGCCAGAAATGCAAACTTAGCTAAATTGGAAACATATAACAAATAAACTCAAGCAAATATTATACTCGACCGCAGCATTCCCTAGGCACTAGACGTGCCAGTTTCTCCTATCAGATTCATTCTGAACCATAGAAAATGTTATTTAAGGACATCAAAAAGTCATTAATCTTAGCTAGATAGTCATCCTTATCCATTTCTTATCCATATGTGATAGACTTTAAAACCTCACTATGATCAAATAGCTCTGCTGCAGAATTATGATCAGAGTATCTGTGAAAAACCAGGCTAGCGATACAAGACATGTGGATTAAAATGACCAAATAAATAATAATAATAATAAAAAAAATCTTACCTGGAAAGCCAGGAAGCGCTCCTCTACCCAAGATTAGCATGGCCGCTCACACCATCATCTGTGGAAATAAACAAAAATGTTTTACTGTTATAAATAAGTTTACTGGCATAATAACTGATTCATTATTTATAAATTTCTATAACACTGACAGGACAGTTCAATATATTCAATTATTACGAATGATGAATTCTGTCGTGTTAGCTCTCTAGCAAGCTGCTGACAAAATACACATTTTCATAGATATCTGGTTTTCTTTTAAATTTCGAATTAGTATACAACAAGCTTAAAAATGAAATAAAAAGAAAACAAAAATGAAGTTCCGAGTTCAGTCGGATGCAGCAATGCTGTCGGGCTGATCTGCGAGCTTGTTCTAGCCATTCATGCTCCCAAAACCTTTTGACCTTTGGAGATCTTTTCCTGAGAACGTGAATGCTAAATCCCAAAAGCTAAATACTTTTTTCAACTTTTGTTTAAATGTTCGTAATAATTCAGTAATCCTGTTGGCACATCACCCAAACAATATGCCGAACAGTTTGCTGTGTCGTCTCTGACTTGCTGTTTCAGACTTCATTTATTTCGGTCTTATTTCACATTTAAGCACATTAACTCAATTCCTCACTAGCATTACGCTTCATGTGAAAGAAGACAGGGATATGTCCAGGTCTGTCTCTGTCACTGGGAACCAGTACACCTGACTCTAATGAGGTCTGTAAGTGCTCTGTAAATAACCGAGGTTATACTTTATTTGTCCTGGAGGAAACGTACGCGGCTGTTCCAATCTAAATGAAAAAAGATACGATGTAAAGTTCATTAATGGATTAATCACTGATTGATCTTCTGGGACAATAAAAGTCTGACCTCGTGCTTTCAGGCTTTAACTTTATTCATGTAGATTGATGCAAAGTTGATATTTAACTCATCTGCTCTGCAGTAGAACATGAATCCAGGAGTCCTAACTGCTTAACTAACCACCATTTTTATATCGCTCGCGCCCCTTCCCCTTCTTCCCTCCGCATTCCTCCCGTTCTCCTCCCTACCTGACATCGTTTTGTTCCCTTCATCTGCCTTTCACCCCCTTATATATGTATCATTTCCCCACCTCCTCTCTTCTTCCTTTCATCAACTTCCTCATTTCCTGCTATCTGTTCACCTCCTTTTCTCTCAAACTCCCATTATTTCATCTTTCCTCCCATTTCCGTACCTTTCATAACTCTCATTCTCTCGACTCTCATTCCCTCGACTCTTTTTAATCCCATTTCCTCAACTTACCTTCCGTCTCAACTCCATACCTTCTCCTTCCTCCTTTACGCATTTCCCCACCTCCTTTTCCCTCCCATTCCTTCACCTTTCCTGTTCTCTTTCCTTCTCTTCTCCTCTCGTTCCCTCACTTCCTCTATCCTCCCATGTTTTTTTTTACCTTTCATCTCATTCCATCACTTTGTCTTTTCTTACATTCCCTCACATCCTTTGCCTCACATTGCCTCATCTATTCCTCTCTGTTCCTTCATATCTCACTACTTATCACCTCCCTTACCTTGTTCTTCTCTGTATTTCATTCACCTACTGATTTCCTCCCATCTAACCTAACTTTCCTTCCTTATGTTCTTATGACAATCTTCACGTCCCTGTTCTCTCCTCTTTTTACCCTCTCCTCCTCTTTCCTTTCCTTCCCCTTTTCCTTTTCTTTCCTTTCTCGTCTCCAACCCATTATTGTCCTTTAATTACTTCCTGTTTCCTCATTTCCCCTTGGTCCTCTTTACCATCCTCTGACCTCGTGTCCCATCTCCTTTCCCTCATCCTCTCTTTCTCCCCCCTGCTGCTGCATTGCTTGGCAATAACAAGGCTGTGGAAGAGGGGATTGTGGATAACTCAGTCACCGAGCTGCCCCCTGCTGCGGTGGACCCCACAATCGCCCCCGAGCACAACGAGCCCAGCGCCACAGCAGGAGCGGACGCGTACGACTTTAAGGAGTACGACCTTAAGGAGTACGACGCGAGCGAGCTTGACAGATCTCACTATGACTTTGGCGCATACGATGAGTTCGGCAACGCGGGCCCAAACCCCGTACCCAGTTACGAGGACGAGTTTGGGCCTGCCGTGCCGGCTGAAACCGGCACGGAAGAAGCTCAGATTAAAGCAGACGTAAGTATCACGACATGCCGTTGAATGTGTTGTGTGTGTCTGGGTGTGTGGGTGTGTGGGTGTGAGTGTTGCACATGCTTGGTCTCTTTCTAACAAAACTCTCGGCATGAGGAATCCATCACTGTCATGCCTTGTAAGTGTGGATGAGTTTAACACTATCATGCTGCAGATTCTTTTCTTTAAGTCACCAGCATGACCTGTAACAGTGCAGTGTAGAGGGTTAAATGTACTTCCAGCTGTTTGTTGTTTGAGACCACAAGGTGAATGCAACAAGACATAAGGGACAATTAAAGCTACCAGTTTGGCTTCTAATGGCAAAATGCATCCGTGTCAGGTTTACCATACAGGCTCCGCCTTCATACTTTGGGACACGCCCCCCCCCCCCCCCCACCTTTGCAGGGGAAGAAATTTATTCAAGATGATTTTGTCCCAATTTTTAGATAACCCTGTGTCATACAGAGCCCACGGAAACATGCCAGACTGGTAGCTTAGGTTCCATTATACGCTTTTATTCTCCATTAGTAATGTGTAATGGGAGCTAAACCACTAAAATCAACATGCCACCATCGATACCTGGGATTTACGGTGGATTGATTAGTTTTATTTTGTCGCTTGAACTCTGCTTCAAAAAAAGGTAAGACAAGACCATCATGCATTCCTGTACCTACACACACACACACACACACACTTTCTCTCTCCACACTTTGAATGAAGTCATCTGAATGAAGTTTATGCCCCACTAGTCTGGTCGTACCCAGCGGCCTGTCAGGACTCTATCTGCCCCGTTAGCCTGAAGGCACAGTAATTACCTCATTCCAGAGCGCCAGCTGTGTGTTCAAACATGCACTGCTCTCCTCCACACACACACACACACACACACACACACACACACACACACACACACATGCACAATTTATCCCCTATCTCCCACCTCTTTCAACGAGACCTTTCACATGCACTCCACACTCACTTTAACTACTTACAGTCCAAAGTGCTTTTATTTGATCAGTTATGTAAAATAATTCTAAGAAAATTTTCATAACTAAAACCTAATTTAAATACATTAATTAGCTATTAGCTATTATTTTTTTAAATAGCTGATAAATGCAGTAAAGTTAGCAGAGATAATATATTTTAGATAACTTTTTTGTACTAGCGGTAAGCTTCCACAGAAGTTATAGTCTCAGGACAGATTATACAGCGTTTGGTTTTAAAGATGTATTCGGCTTTTCGAATGTTTAGCTACATGAAATGAAAGGAAAAAAATAAATAGTAATAATAATAATATTAAAAAAACGCAATAAAAAAGTTACTTTTTTGTTTCAAAATGTGCATGACTTGGAGGATTTGCAAGCAACCTGAGTTATTTCCAAATATTATTAATTAGGAATCTCTTAATCTTTGCTTTTGTCTCTTTCTATTCAGCTTTTTGTCCGTAATATTTCCTCTTAATATTACTTAATTATCATAATGAGGCCGTGTCACATAACACTATGTAGTAGTCACTGCGTGACTGTTTATACCTTTCTGAAACATCTGTGAAAAAGTTTAATTGTAAAAAAAGACTTCCACTTTTTTATTCTGTTTTTCATTCAATTATTATGGCGTTAGATGAATAATTTTATAATGAAATAAGTATTTTGGTGTAGTGGGCAGCACTGTTGCCTTGCACCTCCAGGGTTCGGGTTCAGGTCCCACCTCTGTGTGCATGGAGTTTGCATGTTCTCCCCGTGCCTGGTGGGTTTCCTCCCACAGTCCTAAGACATGCAGATTAGGTTAACTGGTGTTCCCAAATTGCCCGTAGTGTGAGAATGAGTGTGTGAGTGTGTGATTGTGCCCTGCGATGGATTGGCACCTTGTCCAGCTTTTACTCTGCTTCCTGCCCTAAATTTCCTAGGATAGGCTCCAAGCCCCCTGCGACCCTGGATACGGGATTAAGCGAAGTGGTATAGATGATGAGTGAGTGAAATGAGTATTTTAATCATTTATACTACGACAATACATCATTTGGGAGACACAGTCATAGAGTATTTCATTATACATCCGAGCAGTTGAGGGTTAAAGGCCTTTTGTTCATTCTTTGAGGTTAAAATATAAGCCGAATACGTCTTTAAAGAATCCTGTGTTTTTTGAAAACTTTTTTTTTTTTTTATTAGAAAGAAAAAAGCTCAAATACTTTCAGTACTGTTTTTAAGTCAGTGTATTCATTAACAAATGGCAGAATGAAATTCTTCACATATCCCAACATGTTAGGAAGCTGGGGTCAGAATCCAGGATCATCCATGAAACATGTGCTCCTGGAGCAGAACGTCTGCTTCGGCGCCTCATAAAGGCTCACCTCAACCACTCAGAACCGTTTGAGAACCACTTTTGATCCTGTAAGGAAGGAGAGAATTATAACAGCACATAAATAAAAATTATACTAAATTCTGGAGGAAATAAACACTAGGCTAAGAGCTTTAACGTCTGATCAAGTGCACTTCTTTTCAGATCTCATTGTACACTGTACTTTGTCTCATGCGTACATCATATTCCTCTTTGCGCTACAGCACAGTAAAAGAAATCAAATTCATACTCTTCTGTACATACTAAGCTTTTCATACTATAAAGTCAGACATGTATGTAAGTATGCTTGCTGTAGTCAAGTTGCAGAGAATACACAGTATTAAATTTATGCTCCTTCACTAGTCTGGCTTGACCTTTGACCTGTCTCTAAACTGTTTCTTGCACAATTCAATGTCAATACTTCACTACATTCACTTTTATATATATATATATATATATATATATAAAATTATTTTTTTTACAATAAATTACCAATAAATGGTTTGTAGCTATGTATATGGAATAAAACACTTCGGGATGTGCTGTTATACGGAAATCATCAACAACCATCACAATGAAGGTTATTCCATTTAAAGCTCATTTAAACATTCGCATTATTTTTCCCAAGCCTTGCCGTTCTCTGAGCTTCTACACAATCAGAACCCAGGATTCACTGATAACACTTTACACTTCCGACATTCATATCGTCTCCGTGCATGTGTGTGAGTGCATGCAGCTGATTCCCTCCGTCTACTGCTCGGTCCTCCACTTAGGACTACACATCCTCGGATGTTGACCTTTGACCGGGTGTGTGTCCTCAGGTTGCAGGCGGTGCCGCGTTCCTGGGACAGAAAGGAGAGAAAGGAGAACCGGCAGTCGTTGAGCCGGTAAGTCAGAGTCGCTAACAGGAACAGTTCCTGGATGAAGTTAACGTTGAGGCGGTGCGTTTTGTGTGAACATAGTCCTACGTACACAACAGAGGACTATGAGCATCCACAACTAAGCTTCATGTTTTGTCTACATTCTTGTTACAACCGTTGTTGCCCAATTCTATAATCTTGACAGTTCTTCACATTAAAAGTTTAAGCTTAAATAGAAGTCAGATTCAGAAGAAACTTCAAATCTGTGCTATCATAAAGCAGAAATTTTATATTACATGAACATCACTACTGTATGTGATTAGTGCATAATAACATTATTCTTAACATTGTAACATTACATGTAGGTGAATTTGACATAAGAACCAGTAGTCTTGTGTACAATGTACAGTATATCCAACTGACATGATTAATAATAAAGAGATTTTATGAAATCTTATGAAAACTTTGATTTTACTTGGTATAAACAATGTTGGTGTCAGGGTGTTTGGTTTGCTGTGACCATGTTAAGTGCATTTCTTATTTTCTGTGTGTTTATTTCAGGGAATGCTGGTCGAGGGCCCTCCAGGTCCGGCTGGTCCTGTTGTAAGTAACTCACATTCAAAATATACATCCTGAATACTGAGTCTTGTATCCAAAAACTTAAACTGTATTTTGACTTATTTAGATGCTTAGGTGCTGTATTTACTATTCTGCCAACCCACTCTACACACACTCTAGTCTAATATTCTCTCATACGTCCATTCGAACTATAAAATTGTCATTAATACACACACAAAAAAAAAAAAAACAGACTCTGAGTTTGCTCTGATTTTTTAGGGTCTTCCCGGACCTCCTGGTCTACAAGGTCCTCCCGGTCCAGCTGGAGATCCTGGTGATAGGGTGAGGGTTTAATTTTGTTGCTGTCCTGATTGGGGTTTTCGTGGAAACATACTTTCTAATACATAATTAAGGAAAAAGATATTTTCAGGACAGACATCGCGGGAGTAAAAAAATAGCGAATGTTGGTGATGGTGATTGTTGGTGTATGATGGTGTGTGATGGTGAATGATGGGTAATGCTGATGCTAATGTATATATGATGTATGATTTTGGTATTTTTGGGTTAAGGCTTTAGTCTTTCCATGTGAATATTTGTTATGTATTTGTTCAAACTTTAATTTGGTGACAGGGAATTAGATGGAGGACAAGAATTTATCTAGATGAGACTGGATCTGGTCATGGACCCTTATGGATAATTTGTGACAAACAGTTTATCTGGTGCCTCGATGCTTTTCCCAGCGCGAAATTTAATAATGAAATGAACATGTCAGTGTGAAGTTGATCATAAGAGAACATTTTTGTCAGTAATTATCTCAACATCATACATCAGCATTACCATAATTCACCATCACACACCATCATACACCAGCATTTATCTTCCGTCACCATCATGCACCAACAATTACCATCTCACACCAACATTCCCCATCACACACCATCATTCAGCATCATACACTATCATACACCATCATTCACCATCATACACCAGCATTCACCATCACACACCATCATACACCAGCATTTATCATCCATCACCATCACACACCAACATTCACCATCACACACCATCATTCAGCATCATACACTATCATACACCATCATTCACCATCATACACCAGCATTCACCATCACACACCATCATACACCAGCATTTATCATCCATCACCATCACACACCAACATTCACCATCACACACCATCATTCAGCATCATACACTATCATACACCATCATTCACCATCATACACCAGCATTCACCATCACACACCATCATACACCAGCATTTATCATCCATCACCATCACACACCAACATTCACCATCACACACCATCATTCAGCATCATACACTATCATACACCATCATTCACCATCATACACCAGCATTCACCATCACACACCATCATACACCAGCATTTATCATCCATCACCATCACACACCAACATTCACCATCACACACCATCATTCAGCATCATACACTATCATACACCATCATTCACCATCATACACCAGCATTCACCATCACACACCATCATACACCAGCATTTATCATCCATCACCATCACACACCAACATTCACCATCACACACCATCATTCAGCATCATACACTATCATACACCATCATTCACCATCATACACCAGCATTCACCATCACACACCATCATACACCAGCATTTATCATCCATCACCATCACACACCAACATTCACCATCACACACCATCATTCAGCATCATACACTATCATACACCATCATTCACCATCATACACCAGCATTCACCATCACACACCATCATACACCAGCATTTATCATCCATCACCATCACACACCAACATTCACCATCACACACCATCATTCAGCATCATACACTATCATACACCATCATTCACCATCATACACCAGCATTCACCATCACACACCATCATACACCAGCATTTATCATCCATCACCATCACACACCAACATTCACCATCACACACCATCATTCAGCATCATACACTATCATACACCAGCATTCACCATCATAAACCAGCATTCACCATCATACATCATCATTCAGCATCATACACTATCACACACCAACAATCACCATTACAAACCAACATTCGCCATCATACACCAACATTCACCATCATACTGTACACTGTCATTCACCAGCATTCATCATCATTCACCATCATACTATACAGTAATTGTATCAATCACCATCAAACACCATCAATCACCATCACACACCAACAATCACCATCACACACCATCAATCAGCATCATACACCAACATTCACCATAATACACTATCATTCACCAGCATACCATACACCATCATACACCAACATTCCCCATCATACACCAGCATTTACCATCATACACCAACATATACCATCATTCGCCAACATTCACCATCATTCACTATCAAACACCAGCATTCATCATCACACACCAACAATCAGCATCATACACCAACAGTCACCATCAAACACCAACATTCACCATCACACACCATCATTCACCATCATACACCCACATTTACCATCATACACCAACATTCAGCATCATACACTATCATTCACCAGCATTCATCATCATTCACCATCGTACCATACACCATCACACACCAACAATCACCATCACACACCAACATTCCCCATCATACACCAGCATTTACCATCATACACCAACATATACCATCATTCGCCAACAATCACCATCATACACTATCATTCACCAGCATTCACCATTAAACACCACCAACAAACACCAACACTATCACACACTATCATACACCATATTATATCAGCATTCGCCATCATACATTATCACACACCGTCATGCACCTCATACACCATCATTCACCATCACACACCAACACTTACTATCAGGTACCTTTTCCCTGATGTTGACAATTGATGGCACACCAGCTCAGCATGTGGGGCCACTGATAGCTGATGTAAATCCAAGATGGCCGACTCCACAGGGCCTCTTCTCGAGGATGTGAGCTAATCCTGAGCCAGAAGAGCTTGTTTCCTCTGTTTATTTAACAATCGCTGTTTAACTGCAGTGAGGGAAACAGTGGAGCCATTCAATTTAGTGAAATGCACCTCTGGGAGAAGTTTTGTTTGAAAAAAAAAAGAGAGGACTGAGCAGTTAAACTGTAATGAAGCACTCAAAGAAATGTGTGCAGTTCTGCACAGTGCATGGAGTTGGACAGTTTATTATTTCCTGAAATATTTTTATGAGTCCATTTTAGAGGAAGTAGCAGGTTCATCATCATCAATGGTTTTACATTTTTAAGAGCGTCTACCTATGACTTTACACAATATATAGCAGTTGTTATGATGCATTATGAATTTGAATGCATTATAAGTAGTGTTTGTAACACAAAGACACAGTTTGCTTAATGCATTATAACATGTTATTTTAAATGCTGTTACACAATAAGAATAATTCTGAAAACTCGGCACACTTAAAGGCAGTGGTTATAATGCTCTATGAATGTTAACAGAGTGTGTATATACAGTATAGCAAAGAAAAAAAAAACAAATGCTGATTGTGTAATGCATCATACAAGCTATGAAAACAGTTATAAAGAAAAGAACTTTACTGGTTATTGTGGGTTAATACAATATCTTATAAAACTGCTTATAATGAATCATATCAAGACTTCATAATGCATTTTCTGTATAGTGCATAGTGTTGAGTTGTATTACAGTGTGTATATATTATGATACAGGACAGTGTGTACACTAGGTTATTAATATATAAGTTATAAATATGCTCTGATCAGGTGATTGTGCTTTGTCTTTCCATCAGGGTCCTGCAGGTCGGGCGGGGCTTCCAGGAGCGGACGGGGTGCCAGGTCCTCCAGGAACCATGCTGATGCTGCCGGTAAAATATTAGCTGCCATGTTATTTTATATTGATGTCATTTATTTCACTGCACATGCAGAACGTGATGAACTGAAACAGCTAATCCAGTGCTATTGGATCTGCCAGTAAGAGATAAAAACTAGGGTTAATGTTCAGTGAACACTTTGCACTTGTCTTATTTATGAAAATATTTATTTATTTATTTATTTTTATTATGACAATATCTATCTATCTATGTGATTAAACCAATTAGAGTGATATGTGAACATTGTATAATGTGTTTGTGTGTTTGTTTGTGTGTGTTGTAGTTCCGTTTCGGTGGTGACGGTGAGAAAGGGCCGGTGGTCTCGGCTCAGGAGGCTCAGGCTCAGGCCATCCTGTCCCAGGCCAGGGTAAGTGCATGTTGTCGGGGGTGTGAAGGGAGGGTCGGGGTGATGTCGCAGTGGGGGCTAACACTTTTAGCTATTTACAGCTCTTACTGAGTGTCTGTGTGTAAAGTTTACAGCCTTTTGTGTGAGAAATGAGGGGGTAGTTTGGTGGTGGTGGTGGGGGGGGCTGAAGGGGGAGTTTAGTCTGGGTCTGGGATTGACCACATTCTGTAGAGTAAAAATAGCAATGAGGTTGACGACCCACAGGTGGCGTAACAGGTGTCAGAGAAAGCATCATCACATGTCCTATATAGACACACACACACACACACACACACACACACACACACACACACACACTGTTTTACATAGTATATGTGTATAAAGTCTCTCCGTCTCTCTCCCGTCAGTTGGCCATGCGAGGTCCCCCTGGTCCGATGGGTCTGACGGGACGCAGTGGTCCTGTGGTGAGTCGCTCTTCACTCCTCCCCTTTTTCAACATTACAATGTATTTTATAATATATAACAGGTCACTCCACGTTTAAGTACTGATTTCATCATAATATTCAGTCTCTACAATAAATAAGGTATTTCCCAACACACGATCAGCTTCCTGTGAGTGATGGTAGAGTTGTTCAGGGCTGCAGAGGCTCCCATGTCAGAAAAGTGTTCCATGATCCTGATCTCAGTCTGCCCCGCCCTCTCCTCCTGTCAATCAATCCAAGAGCCTGTCTCAGAACATGAAGTTAACATCACGCCTCATAAGTTCTTACGTCACATGAGAGAAAATGTGATTATATACACTGTATATAAATATATATAGTTGCAAACAACGATGAGCGGCTGAGCGGTTGAACGATGAGCCCAAGCACTCTGCGCCATCGCCGCCTGGGTGCACCGTACATCTTGCACACTATGATGTAACAGGGTTGATGTTAGCTTGGGCCCTAAATATTAAGTTACCTAGAAGCACATATTTTCTATTCCAACATAAAACCTAACCCTACTTTTAATACTGTGACATGATCACATTCAGTAGATTTCATTAGATGACAGAAAAATCCAGAGAAATGTTAGAAATAATATACTATTTAAATAACTTATATATTACTTAATTAAATCTTAATTTTAAAAACAACAACATATGGAATAGACATTTATTTTTATTTGTTAAAATGTATATGATTTATTCACTTATTAATAACAGTCCAATGAGTTCTCTAATGATAAACCTTCCTGAGTCTGTAAAAAGAAAAGATTAAAAATTATTGATCTAAAAGTAAAACATTCATGTAATTCATTTATGGAATAATTGCCACATTAATTAAGTAATTAATTAATTGATTTATTTACCTTGCCTTTTATGCTTATTTTAATTATTATATAGTTTCACAATTCATGAAAGCATGTAGAACAACCTCAAAGGGAATATAATATTTTTTGATGCGAAGATTTGTGACGAAGAAATGTATCTTTAATACACTCTGTAAGGAAATGAAGTACATGGAGAAGGTGATCAGATATTCAAGCTGAGTGACAGTCTGCCCTCTGCTGGTTATGCTCATGTATTACACACTGTGTGATCTGACTCTCTCTCTCTCACTCTCTCTCTCTCTCTCTCTCTCTCTCTCCCCCAGGGGATTCCTGGTGCTCCAGGTCTGAAGGGTGATGCTGGTGATCAGGGTCCTCAGGTGTGGCACCGCCTTCCACTCCACTCCAAACACACACACACACACACACACACACACACACACACACACACACACACACACACACACACACACACACACAACCCTAACAAGAGATGTTTGGGAACTGTCATGTGACATCATATTTGGCTATCCGTATGTCTGACCGTGATGTCCTCCACAGGGTCCGAGGGGAATGCAGGGACCACTAGGACCACCGGGACAGCCAGGGAAGAGGGTGAGTGAGTCCTGACCTCGGCACGTCTCTGTCTCAGGGCTGTTATACACTCGTCATAGAATCTGCAATAACGACATTTACTGTATATGTCTTATAAAATTACAAAACATACTGTACTTGCCGTTGCGTTCTTTAAAACATAAAGTGGCTACTGTAATTCTGATCAGATTCACTTCTTTAAGTTTTGTGCGTATATGAAATGCTCTTATGTGTAGCTCTTATGTGCAGTTTAAATGTTTATAAGATCCTGGGATTGTATCTAAACTTTTTCTCATGATTATTGTAATTCATGTTTCAGTTTGGTTTGTCCACATTGTGTGTGGGAAAATAAATTTATTTATTAGCTTCTTTACATATTTAATTTTGGTTTCATATATTTTTATATTTTTTAAATCTATTTATTTATTTAATTGCATTGTAATGCCATACATTTATATATTCATTCATATATTTTACTTTATTTCTGACTTTATTTATTTATTTAAAGAATTGATTTATTTACTTACAAATTTAGAAGTTTTTTTCATTTGATTATTTATCTCATTTTTTTATTACATCACATTTTGAGATCATACATTTATATACTTATTTATACATTTAACTTTATTTTTGATATGTATTTATTTATTTATTTGCATATTTAATTTGTTTCATTTATTTGTCTATCTATTGATTTATTTATTTGCATTATAATGCTGTAGATTTCTATATTTATTTATAAATGTAACTTTATTTGTTTATTTATTTATGTAATTAATATTAATTAATTAATTTAAAATATAAATTAATTTCTTTGAATAATTTATTTATTTACTTACTTACTTTTAGTTTTATCTATTTATTTATTTATTAAATTGCATTTAAACATCATACTTATATATTTATTTATACATTGTTTCTACTTTTAATTTTTATACTATGCTTATTTATATATATATTTTTAATTAATTAATTAATTTATTTATTTTAATCATTTTATTTATTTATTTATTTAAATACATGTTTTGCGTCATGAGAAGCACAGGCAACACACAGGGGTCACGATCCGTCGTTTATTATCATCATCGTCACACTTTTCTTCTTTCCTCAACGCCTCAGAAATCATTCGATCAGACCTACACACACACCCTTTATTAGGAATCACCTGCGTATGTGCACGAGCTATTTCAGTTTCTGATCACATTGTACAGCCCTGGAACACACGTACTGTAGCTCGTCCAGTCTGCAGGCGACACTCGTCTTCTCTGGAAGTCTCACGTCTCTTTTTTCACATTGCAACAAATCCGTAGTGAGATCGCAGTGGGTCGGAGCGAGCGGCTTTGCAGAACATTCGGGGCTTTTCCTCACGTAACTATGAGGACGAGACAAATCAGAATCTCAGGAAGGAATGTGTGAGAACCTCATTATATTTCAAACTTACCACTATTAATAATAACGTGTGTGTGTGTGTGTGTGTGTGTGTGTGTGTGTGAAAGGGTCGCTCTGGAGCTGATGGCGCTCGTGGAATGCCCGGAGAATCTGGATCTAAGGTTAGAACACTTAAGTGTGTAATTAAAATACTATTGTATAATATTATAATATCATTAAAAATGCTGAAACTGTTACATTTCTGACTTACATTTCTGTGTGTGTGTGTGTGTGTGTGTGTGTGTGTGTGTGTGTGTGTGCAGGGTGACCGAGGGTTCGATGGGCTTCCAGGTCTCCCAGGAGAGAAAGGACACAGGGTGAGTACTAACACTGTCTTGTTACACACTCACAATCTTTCTCTTACATCCCACAGCGACTTGCTAATTATTACAGTTTTGTATTTGCTCATGAATTTTAGACTTTTTAAAAAATCTGTTTGTAGTTACAATAAATGGTGTAGAACATCAATGAGACAAATTAGTGTAGAATGTAGCGCGGAATAACATTAATACAACATTAACGGCATTTGGCAGACACCCCTATCCAGAGGCGTCTTACATTTTATATTTTATTATACAGCACATCACACATACTTTGCTCAAGGGCCCAATATTGGCAGTTCGATGGTGCTGGGACTTGAACCTTGGGCCTTCCGAGCATTAGTCCGATGCTCTCAACTACCCAAGCTACCCGTGCCCTTACACCTAAGCACAAACACTCAGACTCGGCTAAACTCAGAGAGCAGCATCTGTCGTGTAAATCCTTCTCGCTCGCAGCTGGAACGTAACGACGGTACTTATCTCCTCTGTGTAAACCAACAGAGCTAAGTGTAGACCGTTTAATATGAGGATTTGCTGAGTGTTTCAACTGATCTAGTCCAGTGTGTGTGTGTGTGTGTGTGTGTGTGTGTGTGTAGCCAGGGACATTTCAGAGCTGAACAGTGCTGCTTTGTACTCCAGGTGAATGAGAGACGGGCTTTTATCCGATTATGAACTAAAAAACTCTTTAGAAGGTTTAAAGCGTAAATCGAGAGGTCAACTCAGACACCTTAAACATGCACTAACTTCTCTTTCTAAGGAGGTTAAAGTTAGTATAACATGTGCTTATACAGCTTATGAACTGTTAAGTGAAAGCAACATATTTTATTTTATTCTCACCTACAATGACTCACTTGCATTACATCCCTACATTTCCATCACCCCTACTGTCATGTATATGATGTTACCTGGTCATTACTTATTACTGTAAGTTGTGACATCATCATCATTATCCTTACCCATACGCTACATTGTATCATCGGTACCCCATAATAAACGATACAGTACATAGTGGCACCATCACCCTGCGCCAGATGTTACGTTGAACCACCATTACCACTTAACGTTACACTGTTGTGTTGTGGGAGCCTTACCTTGTATGGTGTACAGTCATGTTCAAAAGTTAGTACCCCCTCTTTTAATACTATGAATTTGTTTGTAAAAATCACCTGATCGCAGCAGGTCTCAGACAAACAGCAACGTGTACCGTACGTTTCGACCCTGACATTATTTAACAAAAATAAAGCCATAAAGAAATAAACATGTGGGCAATACTATTCACCCCGCATGACTTAATAGCTTGTAGACTCACAATTAGCAACAATAACTTGAAGTAATCATTTCCTTCATATCAGGCACATTGCTTTGACCCATTCTTCTTTGGAACATCGTCTCAGTTTATTGAAGTTTCAGGACATTCAGTTATGCACAGCTCCCCTACGGTCCCGCCACAACATTTCAACAGGGTTGTCGTCTGGACTTTATCCAGACCTACAAATTCCAAAAAACCTCACATTTCAGAAACTTGATTCTGTTTGTTTCAACCATTCTAATGTATATTTACTTCAATGCTTCGGATCTTTGTCCTGCTGCATGGACGAATTTAGAACAAGCTTTAGCTGTCCGACAGATGGCCTCACATTTGTCTCTATCATACTCTGGTATACAGAGTATTTCATGGTCGACTCAATGACGGCAAGGTGCCCAGGGCTTGTGGCTGCTAAAACAATCCCAAATCATCACCCCTACACTGATGTGCTTGACAGTGGGCATGAGGTGTTTCTGCTGAAATGCTGCTCTGTTGGTTTTAACCAAACATGGCTCTGGGCATGAAGGCCAAACCTCCACTTTGGTCTCATCTGCCTATACGACACTGTTCCAGACGTCTTGTGGTTTGTTCAGATGCAACTTCGCAAACCTCAGTCGTGCTTCCATGTCAAGTTAAGCCAAGTCGGCTTTTATTGTCATTTCAACCATATACAGTTCAGTACACAGTAAAATGAAACAACGGGACCAAGGTGTAACATACAACATAAATTTACAACATAAATTAACAAAAAATCTACCTCCAGTAGCTAACTAACTAAGAACCTAATTAGCTGACTAGCTGAGACAAAACAGATTAATATAAAAAATAAAAAATAACAGAAACTATCGAAGTCCTATACAGAAAAAGACGACATAAAGTGCACATGCAAATGTTGTTTTTGGACAGATGTTTTTCCTGGCATCTCTTCCAAGAGGTAACAAACCGTACTGCTTCAGTCTTCTTCTAATTGTGCTGTCATGAACTTTAACATTCAACATGCTCAGTAAGGCCTGTAGGGTCTGAGGTGTAGCTCTTTGTTATTTTTTATATATTTTAATTTCTCTGAGAATTGCATCATCTGTCCTGAGACGTCGCATCTGGGAAGATTTGCAACTGTCTTGAATGCTTTTCACTGACTGATGAATAATCTTTCTCACTATGGAACATTGAACTCCAAATTGCTTGGCAATAGTTTTACAACCTTTTCCAGATTGATGTGCAGCAACAATTTCTCCTCTAAGACTATTGCTTATGTCTTTCCCTCTTGGCATTGTGTTAACACTCACCTGAATGCTTTTATAGAGGTCCGCACACCTACTGATGATCAATTAATCAATGAATGATGATTAGCAGGACCTGGCTTCAACTTATCCTCTTAAAACCCGTAGAAGCAGTTTTCTTTTCTTTATGTCTTCATTTTTGTTATATAAACAATTGCACAGTAAAAAAAAGGTTATACGCTGGTGTTTCAAAACATTGAATTAGAAGGAGGTACTAACTTTTGAGCATGACTGTAAGGTAATGCCATTCTTGACAATGCATCACTTTCTGCAAGTTCATGCAGTATGGTCACATAATTCTTTCCATAGAATTACATTACAGAAATGAAAGTCGTCAGGAACGTAATTTTTGGTGACTGGCTGGAAGGGTTTGGGTTCATATAAAACATTTTTATGTGTTCATATGAAATATTTTCAGCGTCTGATTAACGGTATTGTGCGTGAGTCAGTAATCAAATGCGAGGTTAAGCCACTGCCGCAGAAACTCCCCGCCCACTGACGCAGGCTCTGGAGAAGGCACACCGTAAATGAGCGGTAATAATGGCTCATAAACATTTAGGTGTACTTGATTACGAAATATGTTCACATCTCGTTATAATTTATGAGCCTGTTAGAGGTAGTAAATGATGTGTCAGTGTGATGGATTGCCCATATTTTCTTAATGGCTCTGAAAACACCAGCGTCCTGAGCAAAACTCATCGGCACAGAGACAAACTATCATTCAGCGAGGACGCAAAGGGTTAAAACATCAAAGTATTGCCCCTTTGTTCTGTCTGATTCTGAATCTGTCTATTTCTGTCCTGGTTGTCAGGGAGATATCGGGCCTCCCGGACCCCAAGGTGCTCCCGGAGAGGACGGACCCAGGGTAAGTGTTTTTATATCAGAGTGTAAACGTCATGGTTTAAAATGAGCTTTTGTTTGGAATATAAAACCGTTGTTGTGTCTCGTCTATGAAGGGAGAGGACGGAGAGATCGGACCACGAGGGCTGGCTGGAGAGAGCGTAAGTTACCACTTCTACTTGTGATATGCATCAGAACTTTCTGTTTCCCTTCCTGATGCCATACAGAGCATATTTCATACTTACTGTACAAATGTAATTAATGCTATATTCTTATGTATGTTTGGGTGCATTTCATGTGGCTAGATAGAAGTGGGTGGAGCTTAGCAATAGGTGATCTAATCCCATACGGTGTCCTTAATGGATTAATGAATTCCATCTAAGATGTAAATCAGCAGTTACATACAGAGTAAAGTGTCTAATAAGTTTAAGTAGATTTTTGTTTCTCTTCTCAAAAGTTCACAAGAAATAGAAAACATCTTTAATTTCTTGTATCTACTACTAAAATGTCAAAATTTACTTTGGAAACGAATGTCGATACTAAATAGTTGCCGTTTGTAAAGTTTTACTTTATTCACAAGAGACCAGATAATCGACAAACATTAATGCTTATTGATTATTTTCAAGCAGCTGTGCTTTGTTTTGTACAGTAGAGTAAAAGGAAGTTAATATGTCTTACTGTAATGGAAACGGAGGTGTGTGTGACTGTTTCCTTAGCTTACACAAGGCCACGCCCACAGAAAGATGAACCAATTCCATTTGCAGTTTTGGTTGATTCATTTCCGCAAATTATAATCAAATTTGTTATTAAAACATCTGCCCTATTAAATTCACCCACAAGCTTCATCACGGATGAAAACATGAATATAATGTTGTTGTCACGATATACTGTACTCTATTCAAAATAACATATTTGCGATGTTAATTTATGACCACTCGAGCTCTGCGTAGCTAGTCTCTAGTCCAATGAGTTGCCTTTAGAGAAATTATTTATATAAATTATTTATATAAGTGGATCATGCTTAGATCATCTGGAGTTCATACAGTATTGTCTGCTACAGTATTATTTCCAGTATTCAGCTTATGTTCAGACAACTTACACTGTGTGTATTATGTTCTAGTTTTTGTGCATTTTTGTTTTTGCATAATTGTAAACTTCTTGTTGTTTATCCTCTCAGGGTCCACGAGGTCTGCCTGGTCCCAGAGGTTCTACAGGTCCTCCTGGCCAGCCTGTGAGTATTGAGTGATTGTTTGTTTGTTTGTTTGTTTGTTTAATTTAGCAGAGTGCTAATCTAACATGATGCCTCTCTGTAGGGTGTCGCCGGTGTTGACGGCCCTCAGGGTTCCAAAGGAAACATGGTAAGATCTATAGATATTTTCCTTTAAATATAAACGTAAATTATTTTATTTGGTTCATTAATGAAAATATATTTTCACCGTAGTATGTTGGAGTAATTCAGTTCTGAGTTTATTAGCTCATCAGTATGGTACATTTTTTAAATATCTAATTTTTTTGTCGTTTTTTAAATGTCTCACAATGGCTACAAAACATTTAGCAAAATTTCACCCAAAAAAATTTACTAGAAATTTTTTTTTTATAATAATATACAATAAAATTTTTATGTAATCTATTCTAATGAAAAAAACTTTTAAATAATAGTCTTAAAAAATCTTACAAATTCTGTTCAGACAACCTACACTGTGTGTATTAGCGAATTCTTTTATTCGTATATTGATAGTATACTACTAATGTGAAAAAAAAATAGACTTTTACTATGAAAATGTCATTTTGTTAATGCTAATAAACTATACAAAGAAAAAAATTGTAATTTGTAAACTTCCTTTGTACCGAAGTGATCAGGATTTTGCTTGTTTCTACAGTCTGACTAACACATGTTTTGTGAGCTAGCAAAGAAATGAAGAGCGGCATGTGAACTTCAAACGACCTCATGCAGCCTAGCGCTACAGAATCATGCTAGCTAGCCCGGTTGCCCCAGCGCTCCCTGGTGCACAGGGTGATTAATTTAGGGCTACTTGATAAATAAGCTTAACCCTACAATCAACAGAAAATCTGAACATTTCAGTCAAAGTAAAAAACGGAGGTCAAGCCCTTTACCTCACGTCAGAAACCTAGCAATGTAGCGCTAACTGGGCATGAAAGGAAACATTGTTTGCGAAGGTATCCAAGCAGATATAGACCCTCAGATTAAAATGTCAGGCTGTGTAATGAAATTCAGAAGAATCAGCTGTTTGTCATGACATGCTAATAAGATTTTTATATTGACTGACGGGTCTGCCAGGTCTTTCTAGCTTTCTTTGTCTAAAAGCATTCCACCTTTTAGGCACAGTTACTTCACTGTATTTGTCTCTTTGTTCAGGGACCTCAAGGAGAACCAGGTCCTCCTGGTCAGCAGGGAATCCCAGGAACACAGGTCTGTAAAAATTTTATACACATTTCACCCCAGGAGCAGTTTCGCTAGTTCTCAGTCAGATGCTTGATTTGAATATGATAGTGATAATATCCAGATAATATCATAATGCAGCTGGTTTACATGTATAACAAAAACTATAATAATAATAATAATAATAATAATAATAATAATTTCATATTTAATTATTATTTAATTTAATTTCATATCTACACACGGGTAATTATACCACAGTTATAATTGGCTGAGGTTTGTGGGTAGGCGGGACTTAGTCTCAACTCAACTGGGTCTCAGTTTGAGGCAAGTGAAAGCACCTCATTCATACAGCACTAGGCTCACATTACACACACACACACACACACAGTAAACACACATGCCTAGACACACACACACACACACACACAGTAAATAAACACTTTTTCCTGCGTTTCCTTGGTTCACAAGAAAACAATTGGGGCATTATTAGGTTTAAAACTGTGTCGAATCACACACACGCACACACAAACACACACACACACACACACACACACACACACACACACACACACACACACACACACACAGAGACAGATCATACAGGCTGTTGAGCTGCTGTCTGCTGTCTTGCAGGGACTGCCTGGACCCCAAGGACCAATTGGTCCACCTGGAGAAAAGGTAAGTAGACCTGCTGATTACATCATCGCCTTTTTCTGTTAACATCATCAGTCTGTTTTCATTACATCATCAGTCTATCATCTTGAAATCTATCTGTTCATATCCTTCTTATGTCTATTTGTTTTATATCAGTCTATTTTTTTAGGGCCCAAGCACTATGACATCATAATGTGCGAATGGCCCTCTTGTCTTCTTCTTCTTCTTCTTCTTCTTCTTCTTGGTGTTCTGGTGATTGGCATTCACTATGTTGCATCACCACCTCCGTCTTATCAAAATCTCCCTCTGCCTTTTAGTTTAAATCCTTTTTCCTAGTCATGTTGCCCTAAAAAACCCATCAAATTATTTGTTCCTTGTCCTCTTTCTCCATTTTTCCCAAAACTCATCACTTTATTCATTTTACATCATCATTCTATCCCTTTACATCATCATTTTATCTTCTTTACATCATCATTCTATTATTTTACATCATCATTCTATCCCTTTACATCATCATTCTTTCTCTCTACATCTTCCTTATATCCCCTTTACATCATCATTCTATCCTCTTTGAATCATCATCCTATCCCTTAACATTATTATTCTATTCCATTTACATCATCAGTGTATTTCTTTTGCATCATCATATTCCAACTGGTCATCATCATAGCATCTATAGTACAAACTTACTTCTTTTGATTGTGTAAAGCTGCTTTGCGACAATGTCCATTGTTAAAAGCGCTATACAAATAAAATTGAATTGAATTGAACTATAGTACACAGTAACCTGTAATCACCTGGAATAGCTTAGCACCTTCCTAGTACATTCTAGCAACAACTAATTAATCATTTGGAACAGACTTCCAAGCACCTACAGTAACCATAGCTCAGCAACCCCATGGGACACCATATCCACCCAGCAACACATTATCAAACATCTGGTATACCATACAAACTAGATAGCAACTCATTAGAAATCACATGTAACACCACACTAACAACCTACAGTAGCAATGTGCTAGCAAAACATCACCCTAGGTTCCATTTGCAATAGTAAAAGCAATCAAATGGAAGATTATAGCAAGCACCTAGGAAAATCCTGGCAACCAAATGTAATGCCATGGCAGCCCTTAAGAAACACCTAGCAATCAAATTAAATACCATGGCAACTCTTTAACAAAACCATAGCAACCAAATGGAATAGTATGGCAAATAAACTAGCAACAACCTAACAACTACATGAGATATCATAGCAACCATGTAGAAAGTCCATGATAATCACCTGGAATGACAAAGCAACCAACTAGCAAAACTAACTAATAAATCAAGTTAAAAAGACTAGAGGAACAATCTGGAATATCATAGCAATCACCTAATAACACCATAGCAACTAAATGCGGTACCATGCTACCACCCTAACAACCAAACAGAAGATCACAGCAATCACCTGCAATAACTTAGCAACCACATAGCAACCCATTAAAGCAAGTCCTGGGCAACAGCTTGACATGTCATTTTAACCACCTACAAACCATCTTGCAATCATCTGGAGTAGGATCACAACTGACCAGCAAAGACCCTAGCAACCACCTAGAATACCATAGCAAATAAATAGCAACACGCTAGCAACAACAACCCATTAATCAAATGTAACACAATATTTACCACCCAGCATCACACTAGCAACCACCAAGCAACAGTATAAAAGCCACCTGTAATACATAGTAACTACAACCTAGCAACCCCCTGGTTCACCATAGCAACCACCTAGCAACACTTCAAGAAGGAAAAGGAATATCATAGCAACAGCCTAGAAACCACCTAGCATTAAATCTCTCAGGCGTTTCAGTACCATTTTACCCTTTTACCCTTTTATTGCTTTAATCTTTTGACATATTTTAACCTTCAGAAAAGACAGTTTCAGCATTTTAACATTTTAATCTTTAAGCATCATAAACTTTCAGGCTTCTAACCTTTACACGTATGATACATTTTAACATTTTAAAAGACAGCGAGAAATAAAACACCATAGGGTTTAGCTGGCTTTATCATGACAACATCAGAGCTCATCCATAAAGGTATTCATTGTGTTTGGTTCTGTAGTTTAGCATGGTTGCTATGGTAACATTGACACATTGTTTTAAAAAGAGCAGCCCTGATTTACCCCGTCCTCTCGCTCTCTCTCGCAGGGTCCTCAAGGTCGTTCTGGTCTGCCTGGTTTACCTGGTTCTGATGGACCTCCTGTACGTATCGCTGCACACACACAAACCTGCACACACACACACACACACACACACACACACACACACACACACACACACACACACAAAGAGTAATTTTGGAGCACAAATACAGTCTGAACACATGATCGATGAGTCTGTACTCATAACCTCCTTCATCTTTTTTAGGGACATCCAGGAAAAGAGGGACCTGCAGGAGAGAAAGGAGCTCTGGTAAGACCTGATTACACGCTGTCGTGACGATAAACTCCGCACGAGGACATATATAGTCCATCATAAGTCATACATAATGCTGGAGCGGTGATGCTGGAGCTGTGTCCATACTGACAGCCCACACTGTACATTTAAATCCATGAGGAATTATAAATATTGGCCCCCTCATTTAAGTCACTTCCGTGAAACAACACTGCACATGGCTTTCTGATCCAAAGATAAATACATACATCAGTACATATAATAAGGAATAATGTAGAAACACTTCCATGTTTTCCCAGAGATATTGCAAATCAATCCACCTTGTGTAGTAGCATCACTGAAACATGTAGAAATATAGTTTAACTATTACAAATATGTTTTTTTTTTAATGAATATTAACTTTCTTAGATAACCATCACCTAATCTAACATGTGATTGGTCCAAATCTGCAGAGCTTATTTTACATAAAAAATGCACACTAATAATAAATATAAATAAATAAATATTGATAAGCCTTAATACACTTAAAATAAATGAATAAATAAACTATTTGGATGAAACAAGAACAAAAAATAGCATCAAATTGTTACATTGTGTCTTATCCAATGTTTCATCTTTTCATTGTAATATATAATAAATATTACACTTGCACAAAAATCCTTTACTTAAATTGCTTAAAATGTATAGAGAAATATTATAACAGAAATTTCTTAATATTTATACAGTTGAAACAACCGAATATAATAAATTAATTTGTACTTTTAAAATTGTTTTCACAAAAATCAAAACACAAGAATAGTTTGTTTTAATAACAATAATAAAAAATGTAAAAGTCAACTGATAAATATCATCAACAGTTATCTATAGATACAGACACATTCACATAAAATTCAAACCACATAAAATTCGATTGATCAAATCAAACCATATATAATCTTTACTGATTATATTTCCATTGATGCAAAACCATTAGTTTAAAGCAGAATATAGAACACTGAATTATTATATCAATTTCGTTTTTCTTTCTTTCTTATGTAGGGTCAGGTTGGTCCTCAGGGGCCAATCGGATACCCTGGACCTCGTGGAGTGAAGGTACAAAGAAAAACATAAAGTTGTACGGAGAATTCAAACAGTACATATTTGCTGTGTGAGGTCTGAGCTCATGATGCGTTTGTAAACAGGGAGCCGATGGAGTTCGAGGACTTAAAGGTGGAAAAGGAGAAAAGGTGAGGATCAGAATTCTGTGTCGTGTTAAAGTATAGTACTGAATTAGATAAGGAAATCTGCAATCCGTAAATTTGGTCTGGTACTCGGGTACTGTACATGATTAAATGTGTCGATTCACTGTAAAGGATTCCTAGGTTGAGACTGTAAATGTTTTATAGAGTTCAATCTGTATCCATAGTAAGTGATGCCTGTCTTTTTTTTTTGGAGACATTTTGTAAATGATTTCTAGTTTGGTGTAAATGATTCACAATTGGAGACTTTTTAATTGTAAATTGAGCCGTTATTCATCCTAAACGAGCCCTAATTTAAGATTGTATTTCTTTGTAATTGATTCCTAGTTTTGAGACTTTATTTATCGTTAGTGATTCCTAATTAAGGACTTTATTTGTCATGAATAATTCTGAATTAAAGACTTTATTCATGTTAAATGATTCCTGATTTAAGACTTTGTTTACTGTAAATGATTCTTGATTTTTCTCTTTATTCATTGTAAATGATTCCTAATGTTGAGACTTAACAAGTTATAGACTTTATTTATCACAAAATGATTCCTAGTTCTGAGCTTTTATTCACTGTAAATAATTCCTAGTTGGAGACTATGTATTAACTAAATTTATTGCAATCATGGCAACCTGCCCAGTTTTAAGACTTTGTTTGATTTAAATTACTTTCAATTTGAAGACTTTACTTACTGTAAACGATTTCACATGCTTCTCAATGATTTCCTTTACATGCATCATTTTATGGAAACAAATGGAGAACAAGCCTAATGGCATTATTACCATGTAGCCTGTAGGGGGCAGCATGGTCCAGTCTCCAGTTCTAAAACTGGGTGCACTTAGCAATGTAAAAAAAAAAATGAAAAAGGGAAATAGGAAGAATGAAAAGACTTAATGTTTGTTTTTGTGTGAAAGCTGCATTGTGGGTAAATTAAATTATTATTTTTCTTACTCCTCAGGGTGAAGACGGATTCCCTGGGTTTAAAGGGGACATGGGTCTCAAAGGAGACAGAGTGAGTTTATATTCGCTACATACTAAATTTTTTATCTGAAAAATAATAGACTGAATGTTATCATTTTGTAAAATGATAATATTCATGTGTGTGTGTGTGTGTGTGTGTGTGTGTGTGTGTGTGTGTGTGTGTGTGTGTGTGTGTGTGTTTTTTTTAGGGTGAGGGCGGTTTGGTTGGACCCAGAGGTGAAGACGGTCCAGAAGGTCCTAAAGGTCGCAGTGGTCCTCCTGGTGAATCTGGACCCATGGGCCTGGCTGGAGAAAAGGTCCAAACTCTCATTTGTCTTCTACCAATTTTCTTTATAAATTAAAATATATCCAAAATGTATCTAGTTTACAGAACACGTGGCTCCGCCCTAAAATCTTACATTTTTACAGATATACTGGGCAAAGTCTCTGTTTGGTTTAAAACATTAAGATGTATTCAGATTAGATTTGAAAAGATGCTCAAATAATGTACACTAATTTTAATATCTGAATATTAAACACTGACTTAATTTATTTACAAATTATATAACATGACAAGTTCCACAAATGACTAGGGCTCGTTACAATATTTAAGTACTTAGTCATGTTACTAGTCTATAATATTTAAGTACTCCCAGTCAACCATTAGGGCTGAAATGTTATATTAAATTTTTATAACACTCACGGAAGTCAAACTCTCTTATTCTTAAAATTGTTATATTTAAATTCTCAGAGCTATTAACTATTTGCTGTATCCTTGACCTACATGTATAATTTAAATTAAATGGGTTTAATCCAAAATTGAAAAAACTATAAATCATGTGGAAAATTCAGGGATTAAATAAATAAAATAAATTGCTAGAATATTATTTTACATTATATTAAAATTATTGCATTATGTAAAAAAAAAAGTTTAGGTCAGTGAAATGTCTGCAAAAAAGAAAAAAGTGAAAAAAAGACAATTTAACAAATAAGGATTCATCATGTGACATCAAGTCT